>CAUYQG010060103.1:0-32559 GCA_963574415.1 Tarsius wallacei | reverse complement strand
TGGAATTGTTATATTGTTTTCCTTGTGACTACATCACTTTACATTTCCACCAGCAAAACACAGGAGTCAAGATTTCTCCACATCTTTGTCAGCACTTGTTATTTTCTGTTTTCTGTGTTTTAGTGCCATTTTAAACAAGTCATTGTCAAATTCAATGTTATGAAACTTTACCCTGTGTTTTCTTCTAAATGTTTTTTTTTTTTTTTTTTTTTTTTTTTGTTTGGGGTGTAACAAAGTGGCCCCCAAAGGAGTGCAGTGGCCGTTCCCAGCCACCGCAGCCTCGACCTGCTGGGCTCCGGCGATCCTTCTGCCTCAGCCTTCCAAGTAGCTGGAACTACAGGCGCGTGCTACCACGCCCAGCTGATTTTTTATTTATTGTAGAGATGAGGTCTCGCCAAGTTGCCCAGGCGGGTCTCGAACCCACGGGCTCAGGCAATCCACTCACCTCAGCCTCCCAAGGCGTGGGATTACAGGCTGAGCCACCGAGCCCGGCTTCTTCTAAAAGTTTTAGTGTTTTAGATATTACATTTAGGTCACTGATCTTGAGTTACTTTTTGTATATATGGAAGGTAAGAGTTTGACTTCATTATTTTGCATGTGGAATCCAGTTTTCCCAGAAATATTTGTTAAAGGGACTGTTCTTTCTATATTGAAAGATTTTGGCACCCTTGTTGATGAATATAATTCAACCATATATACAAAGATTTATTTGTGAACTCTCTGTTCTATTCCATTGATTTATGTACCTCTCTTTATGCCAATATCACACTGTGTTGATTACTGTAGCTGTGTAGTAAGTTTTGAAATCAGGAAATAGGAGTGCTCAAACTTTGTCCTTCCTTTTCAAGATTGTTTGGCTAATTAGGGTCCCTTGAGATGCCTTATATATTTTAGGAAGAATTGTTATATTTCTGCAAAAATTGTCTTTGGGATTTTTATACAGATTGCATTGAACTCTAGATCACTTGAATTTCTTTGTTTTAAAGAAATTAAATATCGAATTATATATTATCTACTTGATAATTTCAATACCTGTAATCACTGTGGCTATAATTAGATTATCCTGCCTTACATTATGGTAGCTTAGTTTTTCATATAGGTCTTGTTATTTAAAATTATGAGATTATGTTTGATAAAACTATCTGTGATAGTTTTTGAGGGGTGAATTTACGGTGCATTTCTCCAGAAAGGAAGATGTTTGCTACTACTAGTGGCTTAGAAAGGATCATTAGTCCAGGACACTTTAAACTACAGTAGTCTCTTTTTATTCATATGAGAAATATTTCAAGACTCTCAGTGGATTCCTGAAACCATGGACAGTACCAAATCCTGCATATACTATGCATGAATTTTTCTTTCTGTCTTCACAATTTAATGAATAGAGGTTTCATTTTCACCGTAGGTCTTGGCAACCTTAACATACATACAATTTTTTCCTTTCCATATTAAATAGGAAAACAAATTACCTTTCCACCTAAAGGAAGCACCTTCTCCTTTCTTTTCAGTATACCTGAATCGCCAATGTCACTATTGTTCTTTGGGATCTTTATTAAGTAAAATAAAGGTTACTTGAATGTAAGCACTGTGCTACATGACAGTCAATCTGATAACAGAAAGGGCTATTAAGTGACTAATTCAGGCAGTGTAATACAGTGTGGATACACTAGACGCAGGGATGATTTGTGTCCTCAGGAGGACCAAGTGAGATGTCATGAGATTTTTATCTCTGTGTTAGTCTATTTGAATTGCTATAAAGAAATATCTGAGGCTGGGTAACATTTTTTATTTCAGATTAGGAAATATAGTTTATTTAGAAAGTAATCTGGAGAGAGAGGGAAAGGAGGGGATTCACCTCCCCAAGGGAGGGGAGGGGGCCAAAGCAATTTATTTAAAAAAAGTCATTTGGCTCATGGTTCTGCAGTTATATACAAGAAGCATGGTATCAGCATCTGCATCTACTAAGGACTTTAGGGTCATTCCATTCATGGTGGAAGACGAAGCAGAGCTGACATGTGTAGAGATCACATGGCAAGAGAAGAAGCAAGAGAGAGTGAGAGAGTGAAAGAGTGAGAGAGAGAGAGAGAGAGAGAGAGAGAGAGAGAGAGAGAGAGCGAGAGCATGAGGGAGACAGAAAGGAGGTGCCAGGCTCCTTTTAACTCCCAGCTCTTCTGGGAACTAACAGAGTGAGAACTCACCCCTGAGGGAAGACATCAGTCTGTTCATGAGGAATCTGGCCCTATGACCCAAACAACTTCCCACAAGGTCCCATCTTCCAACAATGCCAACCAGGGGTTAAATTTCAACATGAGATTTGGAGAGGACATTCACGCCACAGCAATACCTTACTCAGATTGGTACACCATGTGAAACTTACAAATTGTTTCTTTCTGGAATTTTCCATTTAATGCTTTTGGACCACCGTTGAGCACAAGTAGCTGAAACTGCATCAAGCAAAACTGTGACTGAGGGAAGACTGCTATTTATTTTTATCTTATTTTTTGAGGGCAATGGTCAAGGTAGTCTAAACTCATGGAAGTGTAAACTCGGAGTTAACAATTGCCAAGGTGAAATCTTGTCTTTTGCTTTTGTTTTTGTTTGTTTCATATAAGAAGCCTGAGTCAACTCTAATTAAGACAGGAATCTATATTGTGTATCTCTGAAGGTGTGTGTTCGGTGTGTGTGTGTGTGTGTGTGTGTGTGTATGATTTTAACTAACTATTGATGATGCTGCTCTTAAAGAGGACCAACTTATGCAAAGGTCTCTCATCACATGTGTTTTGGACTTTGTCTTCTGATTATGTGTCTTATTCCCAACATACAAGGAACTCTTAAAACTCATACTCTAGGCCACTGAGGGATGACCAAAGTTCCAAGCGTAAATGGAACAGTAAGACTCATTTACCTCTCTGCATTTGCTCTTTTACTTTTGTTATTGGCTTTCTAAAATGTGTCTTGCTTCCTACTCATGCATTTGAAAACTCAAATCCCATATTTTATCCTGCATTTTGCGTGCTATTCTGAGAAGTTTTCTTTGTATATCCAGTCTTGTCACAGTTCCATTATTAAAAACCCAGGAATCACTTTCAGAGTTTAATTAATAATCCTAAATGTTATTCATAATTCAAACACATCTGCTTTTAATATTATCATTTTCTTTGTTCTTAATGTTGTTTTCAGTATGATTTTAGTTACTTTTCTTTTAAAGTTAAATGCTTAGTTACTGTAATTACATTATTTTTTATTTAATAATGAAAGCTTTTAATGGATTTGACTTCAGGTAAAAGGTAACCTTTCCCCAATGGTTTTGATAAATATTGTTCTCATTTTTGCTATTTTCAAAATAGCATGTAATTATAAATTTTATTTCTTTTCTGAATCAATGCTTATTTAATAGAATGTTGTTTAATTTCCAAGTGGTTTTCTCATTTTGTTTTGATTACACTTTGTGATTAATTTCTAGCTTAAATGCAGTGTTGCCAGAGAATACGGCCTCTACAATTTGTATCATATAATTAAATTCTGTAAACATCACATGAATTCTTACAAAGGTGTATTTTCTGTTTGATGTCAATATAATTGAATATATACTTTTATTAATTTTATCATACTGTTTAAATAATTAAATCTTCTATGTTCTCTTTTTTTCACTTCCTATTTTGTCAAAGGTTGAGAAAGATGCACTAAAGTCCTTTTATGAGAATTATTTTTATAAATGCATCATTTAAAATCTAAAAGAGTTTCTTCTTATTTTGTGTATTTTTAGTCCTTTTATATATATGATATTTTTATCTTAACCCTGGAATTAATGTTTTATGAATTTAAAATGACCTTTTTGAAATAATTTTTGCCTTGAATTCTATTTTTTCTGATATTATTGTTATTAAACATTTTTGTTTGTTTGCTCAACTCTTGCTTTTTCCTATCTTTTGAGACTTAATTTACTTTCTATGTAATTTACCTGTTTAAAGTGCAACAGTTTTAGTATACACACAGAGTTGTCCCAGTTTTAGACACAGTAAATTTTAGAATATTTCTATTAAGTGAAAAAAACTCTGTATTCATTGTCACTCTCCATATTCCTCCCCAGTCTCCACCCATGAACCCTAGACACCATTCGCCTGCTCCTTGTCACTATAGATTTTCCTATGCATATACATTTATTTCAAATAAATTGAATCATAAAATGTGTCATCTTTTGTGACTGACTTCTTTCAATTAGCATGCTGTTTCCAAAGTTCACTGTAGAGTGCACTGGTGAATGTACACTGTATTGGTTTAGAATGTACCAGCACTTCATTCCTTTTTATTGCTGAATAATATTCCATTATGCTACATTTTATTCATCTGTTCATTGGTTGATGAATATTTTGAGTTATTTCCACTTCTTGGCTATTATGAATAGTGTTGCTATAATTATTTGTGTAGAAGTTTTTGTGTGAACATATGATTTTATTTCTCTTGGATTTATATCTAGGTTCATATTGTAACTCTATTTTTAATCTTTTGAAGAACTTCCAAAATGTTTTCCAAAGAGTTTGCATAATAGTACAGTTCTAGTCACGGTGTGTGAGGGTTCCAGTTTCCTTAATGACACTTGTTGTTATCTCCTTTTTTAAATTATAGGCATCCCAGTAAGTAAGAAGTGGTAACTCACTGTGGTTTTGATTTGTAATTCAATAGTGAGCTTCTTTTCAAGGACAAATGAAGAGCCCAAGAAAATGGGAATTAATCTTTTGGAAGGTGGGCTTCTTGTAGCACATTCAGAATTTGTTCCTCCGGATCAAACTGTTACCCAAAGTTTTATCTGGAAATTTTGAGAAGGTTGTGTCATAGTTTGCGGAAAAAATTTCCCAAGCTGTGGCAAACAGATGACTGGTTTCTCCACCATGACAATGCACCTGCCCACACCGTGCTGAGTGATCAGCAATTTTTAACCATAAACAGCCTGACTCTGGTGTGCCCTACACTCACTATTTACCTGATCTCACCTCCTGAGTGCCTTTTTTTTCTTTCCCCAAATAAAAAGTCCTCAAAGGGAAATGTTTTGCAGATGTGGAAGAAGTGAAACAAAAAATGGCAAAAGCACTAAAAGGCATCAAAACTGACGAGTTCAAAAGTTGTTTTGAGCAGTGGAAAAAGTGTCTCCCTAGATAAATTGTATCAAACAGGGAGGACTTTGAAGGCGACTAAGTTTAAACATGTAAGAATAAGTAAGGTCCCCCTCATACATGGTGATTATTTCTATAAATTATTTGAGGAAATATCTATTTAGACTCTTTGCCCAACTTTAATTTGGTTTCTATGTATTTATTATTGAGTTGTAAGGGTTCTTTATTTATTATCTATTTGATAATAGATAAAGTCTATTATCCGATACATGATTTGCAAATATTCTGTGGGTTGTTAGTTCACTATCTCTTTTTATTTAAAATTTTCCAGCTAATTTACTTATTTTAAATTGACAGACAAAATTACATGTATTTATTGTGTATAACATAATGTTTTGTATAAATATACATTGTGAAATGGTTAAATCTAGCTAATTAAAATATGCATTACTTCATTTTTGTAGTTTCATACAAATCTTAGGATTCTTTTTCTACTTACTTGAAGAATGTCATTAGTATTTTGATAGGAATTGCACTGAATCTATAGATCACTTTGGGTAGTATACGCATGTTCACAATATTAATTTTTCCAATCTATAAACACAGGATATCTTTCCATTTATGCCTCCTTCAATTGCTTTCATCAGTATAGAGGTTTTTCATCTGCTTGGTTGAATTTATTTTCAAGTATTTTATCTATTTATAGTTATTGTAAATATAATTTGTTTCTTGATTTCTTTTTCAGATAGTTTGCTATTAATGGATAAAAATGATAGTGATATGTGTATGTTGATTTTGTATCCTGTAACCTTCCTGTATTTGTTTATTAGTTCCAACAGTTTCTTGGTGGAGTACTCAGGGTTGTCTTTATATTAGATTACATTATCTGCGAAGAGGGACAATTTAACCTATTGTTTCTAACTTGGATGGCTTTTATTCTTTTTTTCTTGTCTTTTGCTCTCACTAGAACTTCCAATACTACATTGAACAGAAGTGGCAAGAGTGAGCAATTCTTGCCTTATTCTGTAGATTATAGGAAAAGTTTTCAATTTTTTCTCATTGAATATAATGTTAGCTGTGGTTTTGTCATATATGACTTTAATTTTATTGAGGCACGCTTGTTCTATATCTAATTTCTTGAGAGTTTTTAATCATGAAGAGATGCTGAATTTTGTCAAATGCTTTTTCTGCCTGTATTGAAATATATATTTTTTGTCCTTCTTTCTGTTAATGTGATGTATCACGTTTGTGAATTTGCATATGTGGAATCATCTTTGCATCCCTAGAATGAATCCCACTTGATTGCAAGGGTGAATTATCTTTTTTATTGTGCTGTTAAATTCAATTTGCCCATATTTTATTGAGGATTTTTGCATCTATGTGAATCAGGGATATTGGCTTATAGTTTTCTTTCTTTCTTTTTTTTTTGTAGTGTCCTTGTCTGGTTTTGGTATTAGTGTAATACTGGCCCCAAATAATGATTTTGAAAGTATTTTCTCATTTTCAAGTTTTTGGAGCAGTTTCAGAAGTGGTATTAGTTCTTCTTTAAGTGTTTGGTAAAATGTATCAGTGAAGCTATCATGTCCTGGGATTTTCTTTGATGAGAGCTTATTATTATTATTATTATCACTAATTCAATTTATTTACTCGTTATTGGTCTATTCAGATTTTCCATTTCTTCAAAATTCAGTCTTGGTAGATTGCATGTGTCAGTAAATATATTCATTTCTTCTAGATCATCCAATTTTGAGGAATATAATTGTTCCTAATAATCTCTCATGATTATTTGTATTTCTTTGGTATCAGTTGTAATGTCCCCTTTTTCATTTTTATAATCTTTTTACTCCTTTATTTTTCTCTCCTTCTTCTTGAACTTTTATGACCCCTACATTTGCTTTTTAGAATCTGTCTCATAAACCCTATAATCCTTCTTCATTCCTATTTTGCTCTTATAACTGTATATTTTTAAATCTCCTGTCTTTGTGTTTATATATTCTTTCTTCTGCTTGAGCGAGTCTTCTGTTGATGCTCTATATTGCATTTTTTATTTTATTCACTGTATTTTTTAGTTCCTGGATTTGTGTATACTTTTAAAAAATGTTATCTCAATCTATCTGTTAAATTTATCGTTCTGGTCACTTATTGTTTTCCTTATTTTGTTGAATTGTTTCTTTGTATTTTCTTGAACTTTATTGGGTTTCCTTTAAATAGTTATTTTGGATTCTTCATCAGGCATTTCACATATCTTCATTATTTTGGAGTCAGTCACTGTCACTTTATTTTGACCATTTGATGATGTCATATTTCCCTGATTATCTTTGATCTTTGTGACTGTGTGTTGATGTCTGCATATTTGAGTAAGTGGATACTTACTCCAGTCTTTGCAGACTGATTTTGAGAATGCCCTTCAACAGTAAGCCTATCTATAGATTCTGGGCAGGTCATCTGTGTGGGTTTTGAGCCTGGGAGCACAGTGACCACTGCAGCACTGGAGGACACCCTAAGCCTGAGACAGTGGTAACTGCAGGGGTGCCAGGCTAAAATCTTACAGCCACTGAGGCTGACTTGGGGCTAGGTGGTACCTAAGGCCCATAGCTGCTGAAGCCTGCCTGCTGTTGATGGTTGTCTGGAGCCCAAGGCCACTGTAGTCAGCTGACAGTGTTAGAAACTGAGGATCAGATCTGCCTCCCAGGGTCTATGGGTTTCTGCTTTGCACAGGGTCAAGTCTGGATGCTCAGTCCACAGGTGCCAGCCTGCATTCACAAACCATGGGATCCTCTCAGAGCTGGGTTTTACTGTGATGGGCCAAGAATGAGGGTCCAAGGCAAACTCCTATGTTCACTTTCTTCTCTTTCCCTCAATCGGAAAAAAATCTCTCTCTGCCCTGTGCAGTAAGGGGTTGAGGAAGGGAAGACCCAGGTAATGTAAAACTGTCTTACCCTTTTAAATGTTTCTTTCTTATTATTATTTTATAACCAGGTACTGTGATTTCTATCTAGTTTCCTTAGCTCGGGTGAAAGTATTTTTGCATATAGATATTGTTCAGATAGAAATTTCTGTGGGAGGCCAATTACTGGAGAGTTTTATTCTGCAATCTTGCAGCACCTTCACCAATCTTAGTTAACTTTGTTGATGATCTTTGTAGCATAAAAGTTTTCCATTTTGATAAAATATAATTTATCTATTTTTTTTATTTTGTTGTTTGTGTTTTTGGTGTCAGATTTACTAAACTATTGTATAATCCAAGCTCACAGAAATGCATGATTATATTTTTTCCAAGAGTTTTATACTTTAAGCCCCCACATTTAAGATCTTTGGTTCATTTTGAGTTAATTTCTGTATATGCTGTGAGGTAAGGGTCCCACTTCATTCTTTCTAGTCTTAATTTTTTTTGTCAATTCACTATTGATCTCTTGTATGTAGCAGATATTTAAAATAACTTAGCCTGTATTAGAGATTTTATTTTGTACTTAGTCTCTTTACATTTACTATATCAACTGATATGCTTGATTTATTCTTTCTCTGTTAATGTCATCTCAATATTTCTATTGCATTGTTTCTATTGCTATGTTGACAATCTCCCTATTCCTCCTCATAATCTGGACTAGATTTACAGCTTTTAGTTTTTCAAAGATAATAATTACATTTATATTCTATGTATTTCCAAATAAGGAACACAACAAGAAATTGTGTGTTTGAATCCACTCTATTTAATAGGTGATATGAGCATTATATTATATATCCTGTTTCAAGCCTTCACAGTTTTGATCATACATTATTGCCATTAAATATGTTATTTAAATTGTGCATTAGGAATTAATTCTATGTTGTGTAATCATTACTGTAAGAGGGCTGCCAATAAAACAAGAAAAATCTTTTGTCTTGAAAATGATCCCTATTGATTTGGGGTTGTTAATATTGCTCTCTTTTATTGACAGTTGCTTGTAGATTAATAATTTTATTCCTTCTTGTCTTTTCAGTTTTTCTATCTTACTATTTGTCTAGCTCTTCCATATGAAAGCTAATTCCACATGTTCTTAATTTTTCTTATGGTATGATGATTGTATTTAAAACTATAAAATGTCCTGTAAGTATTGCTTTACTGTACACCACATTATTGACCTCTAGTGCTTTCACTTTCACTCAGCTTTAGATAGTTTATAATTTTCCCTATGATTTCAACTTAACACATGGGTTCTTTGGAATTCGTTTTGTAGATATAAGAAATTATTTCATTAACTATCTTTTATTAATGATTTATAATACCATTACATGAATCTAAAATAATATAATAATGTAAAATAAAATTTGTTTTGGAGTATGGCTCAGAATTTCTATATGTCTACAATTGCTGACTTTTGCAAATGCCTCATGATGTTGAGAGGCAACTGCAAATGTTTTGTATTGGGTATATGCACATGTTAGTTCAAGCTTAGAAAAGTGTTATTTAAGATTTATTCTAAATGTTATTTTCTGTGACTGCTTATATAGATTAAAATACCCAAATACAAAATTGGATGCTCCTGTCATCCATGCTTCTGTCCACTGTTGCTTTTAAATATTTTGAGTCTATACCCTTGGTAAATATATATTATGATTGTTATGTCTTCCTCAGCTATTATTTATTTTGCTGATTTACAAAATCTCTTTATTCCCCTGTGTTGTTTTTGCCTTGAATATAAACATTGCTACCTTAGCTTTCTCATTGTTCATGTTTGACATCTTTAGCTCTGTTTTTATATTTAGCTTTTAAATGTATCTCATTATTAAGGCAGATACTTATATTTATTTTTTAAATAATTCTTTCTGCTCATATTCTCTAGATCTTTTCACTAAAAATAGCTACAAAGTCTACAAAATTTTAATTTCATACACCCCATTCTCTGTCCTTTCTCTTTTTTAATTTTTATTTTAAAGATGTGGGATACAATTCAGGGGTAGGTATACAAAAGGTCTTTATGTAGGTAAAGTTTGGGCCTCGTTTTGGTCTCCACGTCACCTGGTTTGAGATCAGGTGTCCCTTATTGATGAAGTGTCTCCCCCTCCCCCGACAGTTTTCCACTACCAATTTCTTTCTTTTAGTATTACGATAATTGCTCAGGGTCCACTTATGAGTGAGAACATGTGGTACTCAGTTCTTTGTTTCTGTGATAGATCACTCAGTATTATAGAGTCTAAGTTCATCCAAGTTGCTGCGAAATTTATAATTTTGTCTTTTATGACTGCATAATATTCCATTGTGTATATGTATCACATTTTTTTTATCCAGTCCTCTTTTAATGGGCAGCACAGTTGGCTACATGTTTTTCCTATTGTGAATAATGCTGCAATAAACATGCATGTATAGGTATATTTTTCATAGAGTGATTTGAGTTCCTCTGGGTATGTTCCCAGAGGAGGGATTGTGGGGCTGTATGGAAGGTTAGTTTTTAGAGCGTTTAGGAATCGCCAAACTATTTTCCACAGAGGTTGTACTAGTTTACACTCCTATCAACAGTGTAGAAGTGTTCCCTTTTCCCTGCATCCTTTCCAGCATCTGTTGTTTTTTGAGTTATTGATGATGGCCATCTTGACTGGAGTTAGGTGGTATCTCAGTATGGCTTTAATTTGCATGATTGGTGAGCATGATTGGTGAGCATGTATCTGTTGGCTGCTCGTATGTCTTATTTTGAGAAGTGTCTATTAATATATTTTGTCCACTTTTCAATAGGTCTGTCATTTTTTTTCTTTCTTTTTAAATAATTTTTTAATTTTAAATACATGGGGTGTAATTCAAGGTTAGGTATACAAATGTTCATTATGCAGATACCCTTGTTGGTTAGGTGTTTTTTTCTTTTCAACAAGTTTGCATTCCTTGTAGATTCTGGATGTTAGGAATTTGTCAGATATACAGCTGGCAAATATTTTTTCCCATTCTGTGCGCTATCTCCCTGCTCTCTTGATGGTTTCCTTTGCTTTGCAGAAGCTTTTCAGTTTGATGAGGTCCCACTTGTCTAGCTGTCCTTTCTCTTATATTTCTAGCTCACTCCCTTGTAGAGCTTTATTTAATCTATTGATTTTTCCTAAGATCTTTATTAAGATCGTCTTACCTTTTCTTTCTACAAAACTGAGCCACTTGAAGTCTTCTCCATTTCAATTTATGACAACTTCTATCCTTCCAGTTACTCAGGCCAAAAGGTTTGGAGTCATTCTTAATTCCTCTCTTCGTCTCTATGGCCCACATCCTCTCTATCAGGGAATAATACTGGCTCTATTTTTAGAATAGATCCAGGGTCTTACCACTTTTTACCACCTCCACTGATATCACTTATCTGAGCCATCATCAACTATCCCCAATTAATGCAATCACTTTCTAATGGATGTCTCCTGTGAGTTGATGTTCATTAAACAACCAGACTTTTAAACTGTAAGATTAGACCATGCCATTCTTCTGCTCAAGTCCCTGCAAAGGCTCCCATTTCACTAAGAGACAAAGTCTGAGTTCTTGCTGTGGCCTACAAGACCTTGCATGATCTGACGTCATTTCCTACTGTCTCTGCCTTACTTCTCTGCAACCACACTGACCTCCTTGCTGTTCGTCTAATACATCCTCACAACATATTTTCACATTAGGATTTCTGCATTGGTTGTTCCCTCTGCCTGGAATGCTTTTACCCCAGATATCATTATGACTAACTCTTATCCCCTTCATATTGTTGCTTAAATCTCATCCCCTCAAATTAGACCTACTCTGATCACCTTATGTACTATTTTAGTACATATATTCTGAGTATTCTACTGAGTATTTCTATTGACTATTCTATTGAGTATTTCACTCAAGAGCTGGTACCAGTATGTGGACTGACTTATATCCCAGTGGCTCAAGTTGCTTTTTAAGAAAATATGTTTTTAATATTAGAACATTTAAGATTATTTTGAAGATCGCCTGAAGAATTCCCCATGCATCCCACACCCTGTTTTCCTTATTGTTAACCTCTTACATTGGTATGCTGCATTTTTCACAATTAATGAACCAACATTAATACCTGGTTATTAGCTACAGTCCATACTTAATTAAGATTTTCTTAGTATTTCCTGAATGTCTTTTTTTCTATTTCAGTAACCCATCCAGGATATCACATTACATTTAGTTGTCTTGTCTCCTTAGATTCATTTTGGCATCAACAGTTTCTCATACTTTCCATGTTTTGGTAATCTTCAAAGTTTTGAGAAGTACTGTTCAAATATTTTGAGCAATGTACCTTAATTGATATGTGTCTGATTGGTTTTTTTTTCACATTTAGACCGGGGTTATGAATTTTGAAAGAAAGACTACAGAGGTAAGGTACCAATTTCATTATATTACATTAAGAGTACATACTGTCATGTTTAATGTTTTATCTGGTAATAGGAAGAGAGGTAAACAGGCCTATAGCCTGAGGATTAATTTAAATCTGGATAGGAGGCAGGTTTGAAAAATTTTCTCTGAGATAAGTGTTAAAGCCTTCAAATTTTTCTAATGTTTTTGTTTTTGTCTTTACTCTTGACTTTGGGCTTCCCTAAGTACTCCTCCCTAGAAAGAGCATGTGTCTTGTATCTCTTTCAGAAGTGAGAAAGGGAGTGTTCTATAATCTTCCTATCAGATCTCTATTCTTTAGTGGGCCATCATTGTCTTTGGCTTGTGACCTTCACTAGTTTTTTTTCTTATATAGCATCCCCCTTGGGTGAGCCATGAAGTCTAGATGGGGTTAAGGTTACAGGAAAGGCCTTCCCTTGGAACTCTGAGGTAAGACTCTGACAAAGCCTTTTCCTCTGGAGCAAGCCTTTGTTATAGAGAAGGTTTGAAGGTGTTTCATAAGAATTACTCTTCCCAGCCGGGCTCGGTGGCTCAGCCTGTAATCCCGTGCCTTGGGAAACTGAGGTGAGTGAATTGCCTGAGCCCGCGGGTTTGAGACCCACCTGGGCAACTTGGTGAGCCCTCATTTCTACAATAAATCAAAAAGTTAGCTGGGTGTGGTAGTGCACACCTGTAGTTCCAGCTACGTGGAAGGCTGAGGCAGAAGGGTTGCCCGAGCCCAGTAGGTCGAGGCTGCGGTGGCCAGGAGCGGCTACTGCACTCCAGTCTGGGCGACAGAGTGAGACTCCAACTCAAAAAAAAAAAAAGAATTACTCTTCCCACGTAGGACCTCATCAAACCGAAAAGCTTTTGCACAGCAAAAGAAACCATCAAGAGAGTGGGGAGATAAACCAAATTTCACCTGCATGCAGCCTACTTGTGTAGTTAATCTTTACTTGTACCCCACATTTAAAATAAAATAAAATAAAAATAAAAAAGAATTACTCTTATCTTTCCCCTGTAAGAGCCATTAGGGGCTCCTTCTTGGGTTTTTACAAGAAGAGATTCTCGGAGATAAAACTCATGAATGGGCCAGGTCCCTCTGAGACTGGGGTCTTCCTAGGAGCTTCTCACTTTTAGGCTAGTCCACACTCAGTTCTCCCAAAATTCATGAAAATACCCATTTAATTATCTTACAAGTTCACATCTCCGGTGGCTCCTGCTTCAGATAAGCAGATCTTGGCTCTTACTTTCTGGATTTGTTGGTTTCCTCAGGGTGGTGATATGCCTTATAAATTCAGTTCTCTAATGGGTCCAAGAAAAGTGATTTATTTTTAGTTTGTTCAATATTTCTGTTGTTGTTGTAGGAAGAGTAGTGGCAATTTTTAAGCTCTTTACATTTTGGTGCGAAACTTAGAAGTCCATTTAAATTTTTAACATACCAAAAATGTACTGACTTACATTTATTGTTATTTATTTGCCTCTCATCTCTTCCTCCTGCACCATACACACTAGAATGTAAGTTTCAAAGATTCAGAGGTCTTTGTCTGGCTCACTGATACCTCTCTACTGTCTAGAATAATACATGCCGTATACCAGGAGTCCAATAGATATTTTATGTCATTAAATGAATATCAACGTTTTCTCTTTGAAAAAGGGAAATACTTAGCACTCTCTGACCCTACTCTGCTCCCTCATCTTTCTCATAACTACTCAGCCATGCATCCCTACAATATTGATTTTATTATGAAATGTAGCTTTGTGCTGTTGCAGATATGCTTGGCCTTTCCTTGTCTTTTTGGTCACTATTTATTGAAACCATGTTGACTTTTACTGCATTTCTTACCATTAGTTCCACCAGCTCATTTCTTGCTCTATCTTTCATTCCATGAATATTTTCATAAAGGGCCTTTTAAAGGTAAACACTGTGAGGTCTAAAACATTCAACACTATATTTTTATATTAATTTTGCATTATAGTGTAGCGGAATGTAAAATATAAGTTCAACATTTTCACCACACAAAACTTAAAAATATTTTGTTATTTTCTGCAAGCATCTGATGCTAATGTTAAACGCCTGATAAATAAAAGCGGTGAACACTGACATATCACTTCCTATGTGCCAGTTGTGATTCTAGATACTCAGTGTGTATCAATTTATTTACTGCTCATGAAGACCCTCATACAGTTAGGTATTATAATTATCATTAGCTTTTATTTATGGAAAGGAAACTGAGGCACAGAGAAGTTATGTAACTTGCCCAATCATACGTTGCTGGTAATAGGTCCAACTGGATTTGACACAGACAGCCAAGGATGAGAGACTGACCATGACACCACTTCTTTAAAGGCCATTTTTTTTCCATTTGCATTTAACCTACTACAAACATTTATTTTTACTTTTTAAATATAATTTTATTTATTTTAAAAGCTTTAGGAGTACAAATGATTTTTTTTATTACATGGCTGCCTTGTATAGTGGTGAAGAAGTCTGGGCTTTAAGTTTACTGGTCATCCCCACTAACACACATTGTATCCTGTAGGTCATTTTTCATCCCATTCCCCACCCCATTCTCCCCCTTCTGAGTCTCTAATATCCTTTATGCCATTCAGTATGCCTTTGCAGATGATTAGCTCACTTCTAAGTGGGAACATGCAGTATTTGGTTTTTCGTTTCTGTTTTTTCACTTAGCATAATTGTATCCAATTCCATCCAAGTGGCTGCAAAATACATTATTTTGTTCTTATGGCTTTCTTTCCATAGTATCTATACCACATTTTCATTATCCACTGATCAGTTGATAGACATTTAGATTAATTCCACATCTTTGCTATTGAACATAATGTGCTATATGTTATAAACATGCAGGTTCAGGTGTCTTTTTTGCTTAACGACCTCTCTTCCTTTGGGTAGATACCAAGTAGTGGAATTGCTGAATTAATAGTAGATCTACTTTTAGTTCTTTGAGAAATCCCCATATTGATTTCCATAGATGTTGTACTAATTTACATTCCAACCAACAGTGTGTAAGTGTTCCCTTTTCACTGCATCCTGCCAACATCTATTGTCTCTTGATGTTTTACTAATGGTCATTCTGACTGGTGAAATGTGGTATTCCATTGTGGTTTTAATTTGCATCTTCCTGATGATTAGTGATGTAGGGAATTTTTTTCATATGTTTGTTGGGCATTTTGTTTATTTTCCTTTGAGACATATCTGTTTATGTAATTTGTCCAGTTCTAATGCGGTTATTGTTATTATTTTCTTGCTGAATTGTTTGAACTATCTGTAGATTCTAGATGTTAGTACTTTGTTGGAGGTATAGTTTGCGAATATGTTCTCCAATTCTGTAGGTTGCCTATTTGTCTGTTATTTCTTTTTTTTCTTTTTAAATTTTAATTTTTTATTATAAAGATGTGGGATACAATTCAGGGTTAGGTATACAAACGTTGATTATGCAGGTGTCCTTGTTGATGAGGTATGCCCCTCCCTCCCTTAGCAGTTTCCCTCAACTGCCAATCCCATCCCCCTCTCTTGACAGTTTCCCACTCTGTCAATTGATTATTTCTTTTACTGCGCTGAAGCTTTTCAGTTTAATTAAGCCCTATTTAAATATTTTTGTTTCTATTGCATTTACTTTTGGGGTCTTAACCATAAATTGTTTTCCTAGGAAGAGTTTTTCCTAGATTTTCTTTAAGGATTTTTATGATTTCAGGTCTGACATTTAGATCTTTAATCCAGCTTGAGTTAATTTTTTTTATATGGTTAGAGAGAGGGATTCAATTTCACTTTTCTACATGTAATTAATTTTTGCAGCACCATTTGTTGAATAGTTATCTTTTACTCATTGTACTTTTTTGTCTGCTTAGTCAAAGATCAATTGGTTTTAGGTATTTGGGTTTATTTATGAACTCTTTATTCTGTTCCATTGATCCATGTGTCTGCTCTTGTACCAGTACCACATTGTTTTGTTACTAAAACCTTGTAGTATAATTTGAAGTCAGGTAATATGATGCCTCCAGCTTTGCTCTTTTTGCTTAGGATCGCCCTGGCTATTTGGGCTCTTTTTTGGTTCCACATAAATTGTAGGATTTTTTTTCTAATTCTGTGAAAAATGATGTTGGCAGTTTAGTAAGAATTGTGTTGAATCTAGATTACTTTGGGTAGTATGGTCATTTTAACATTGTTGAGTCTTCCAATCCATGAGCATGGGATAACTTTCCATTTGTCTGTGTCTACTATGACTTTTTTCATCAGTGTTTTGTAGTTCTTGTAGAGATCTTTCACCTTTTTGGTTAAATATATTCCCAGATTTTTTTTTTTTTTTTTTGGCAGCTATTGTGAATGGGATTAAGTTTTTGATTTGATTCTAGGCTTGGTCATTACTGGTGTATAACAGTGCTACTGATTTTTGTGTGTGGATTTTGTAATCTGAGATTTTACCAAATTCATTTAAGCCCAGAAGTCTTTCAGAGAAGTCATTAGGGTTCTCTAGGTGTAGATCATATCCAGCTGAGTGCAGTGGCTCACACCTATAATCTCAGCACTTTGGGAGGCCGAGGTAAAAGGACTGCCTGAGCCCACAGGTTCAAGACCAGCTTTGGCAACTTGGCGAGACCTCATCTCTACAATAAAGATAGAAAAAGTTAGCTGGGCATGGTGGTGTGTGCTATAGTTCAAGCTACTTAGAAGACTGAGGGTGGAAGGATCGCCTGAACCCAGCAATCTAGGATGCAGTGGTCATGAGCAAGCCACTGCACTCCAACCTGGGTGACAGAGTCAAACTCCAGCTTTTAAAAAAAATTGTATAATTGGCAAACAGAGATAGTTTATTTCTTCTTTTTCAATTTGGATACCTGGCATTTTGTTCTCTTGCCTTATTGCTCCGGTTAGGACTCCCAGTACTATGTTGACAAGAAATGGTGAAAGTAGGCATCCTTTCCTTGTACCACTTCTGAGAGGGAATGCTTTCAACTTTTCCCCATTCAGTAAGCTGTTGGCATGAGGTTGTTATCTATGCTTTTATTATTTTGAGGAATGTTTCTTCTATGTCTATTTTGCTGAGGATTTTTATCATAAAGGGATGCTAGAGTTTATCAAATGTTTTTGTTGCATCTATTGTAATGATCTTATGATTTTTATTTTTAATTCTGTTTATATAGTGAATCATGTTTATTGACTTGTGTATGTTGAATCATTCTTGCATCCCCAGGATAAAATCCACTTGATTATGATAAATTAGTTTTTTGTTGTGCTGCTGTGTTCACTTCGCTAGTATTTTATTGAGTATTTTTGCATCTATGTTCACTAGGGATACTTGTCTGTAGTGTTCTTTTTTTCTTTCTTTTCCTTTTTCTTTTTGCTGTTGTGTGATTTCCTGGCATTGGTATCAGAGGACACTGGCTTTGTAGTATGAGTTAGGAAGAATTCCTTCCTTCTCAATCATATGGAATAGATTCAATAGGATTGATACTAGGTTTTCTTTGAAAGTCTGGTAGAATTCAGCTGTCAATTTGTCAGGTCCTGGGCTCGTTGTTGTTGTTATTGTTGGGAGACTTTTCATTACTGATTCAGTCATGCTACTCATTATTGGTTCAGGGTTGATATTTCTTCCTGATTCAATGTTAGAAGTTTGTATGTTTCCAGGAATTTATCCCTTTCTTCTAGATTACCTAGTTGTTTGCATATAGGTGTTCATAATAATCTCATATGGTCTTTTGCATTTTTGTGGTATCAGTTGTAATGTGTCCATTTTCATTTCTTTTAAATTAAAAAAAAATTTTTTTATTATTATAAAGAGATGGGCTACAATTCAGGGTTAGGTATACAAACATTCATTTTCATTTCTGATTGAGCTAATTTGAATCTTCTCTCTTCTTTTCTTAATTATTCTAGCTAATGGTCTCTCAATTTTGCTTATATTTTCAAAGAAAGAACCAACTTTTTGTTCATTGATCTTTTTTTGTTTGTTTGTTTCAATTTCATTTAGTTCTGATCTGATATCTTTTATTTCTTTTCTTCTGCTAGCTTTGTATTTGGATTGTTTCTATTTTCTAGTTCCTTGACGTGTGACATTAGGTTGTCAATATGTGATTTTTTTTAACCTATTTGATGTAGGCCTTAAGAGCTATAAATTTCTCCTCTGAGCACAGGTTTGGCTGTATCAAAAGATTTTGATAGCTTGTGTAATTGTTGTCATTCATTTCAAGGATTTTTTTAGTTTCCATCTTGATTTTATTATTATTGAGCCATGGATCATTCAGAAGCAGATTGCTTAATTTCCATGTGTTTGTTTGGTTTTGAGAGTTCCTCTTGGAGTTGATTTCTAGTTTTATGCCGCTGCGATCTGAGAACGTGTTTAATATAATTTAGATTTTTAGAAATTTATCGAGACTCATTTTGTGGTTTATCCTATGGTCTATTTTGGAAAATGTACTGAAGCAAAAAATGTGTATTCTGTAGTTCTGAGGTAGAATGTTCTGTAGATGTCTGTTAGAGTCATTTTTCCTAGAGTTCAGTTTAAGTCTAATGTTTCTTTATTGACTTTCTGTCTTGATGATCTGTCCATTGCTGTAAGTAGAGTGTTGAAGTTCCCACTGTTATTGTATTGCTATATCTCTTTTCCTAGGTTTAATGGAATTTGTTTTATAAAGCTGAGAGCTCTGGTGTTAGGTGTATATACATTTAAAAATTGCTATATCTTCTTGTTGGATTGATCTCTTTATCACTATATAATGATTTTCTTTGTCTTTGCTGTTGTTAATTTAAAGTCTGTTTTACCTGATATAAGAATAGCTACTTCTGCTCGGTTTTGGTTTTCATTTATGTGGAAGATTTATATTTTTTCATCCTTTTACCTTGAGTCTATGAAAGTCTTTGTGAGCTAAGTGGGTCTCTTGACGGCAGTAGATATTTGGAGTGTGTGTGTGTTGTTTTAAAATTTTCCTCCTTGTCTTTTAAGTGCTTCAGACTCACTAATTATGTCTAGTTGAAGGTTTTTTCTTTTCTTCGAGAGTCTATGAGCTTTTTCTATATTTGGTCTTATTATTTCTTAATTTGGGGAACTTTCTTGCTCATTGGGGTCGTTAATTTATATGTTAAGTTGGCTGGGTCATGGGGTGCCCAGAGATTTAATCAATGATTATTTGGGGTGTGCCTATGAGGGCTTTTAAAGATGAGATTAGCATTTATATTGGTAGACTGAGTAAAGCACATTACCCTCCTCAATGTGGGTGAGCCTCATCTAATCAGTTGGAGGCCTGAAAAGAACAAATAGACTGACTGTCCCTTGAGTAAGAGGGAACTCCTTTTGCCTGATGGTATTTAAACTAATACATCATTTTTTGTTTCCCCCTGTTTTCGCCTAAAACATTGGGTCACTCTAGGTCTCTAGCCTGCCAGTCTTTAAAGTAGAGCTATACCAATGGTTCTCCTGGTTCACCAGGTTGCTGACTGCAGATCTTGGATCTTGTCAGCTTCCATGATTATGTGAGCCAGTTCCTTGTAATAAATCTCTTGATATAGATATATAAATATAGATTAATAGATATAGATAAATAATGGATATATCTATTATTATATATTATAGATATCTAGCTATATCACATACCATAGCTATGTGGAGAAGTTGCCTAATACACTCATAATTTCTCTAAATATTTTCACTCTTTTGTTTCTTTATAAATTTCATTCCAGATTTATATTAATCCTCTTGCATTAGTCAATGACTATTATATGAATACACATAACTGTCCATCCCAAAATGCAGTGGCATTTAATGAGAAGTATGCACTTCTAGCTCAAGCATCCATAGATTGTCTGGGATGGCTTTGCTTGAGGTTTCAGGTCAGATCTGTTCCGTCCCACATATCTCCTTTTGGGGCTCAGATCAGAGGGGGCTGGCTTTCTAGAACATGTTCCTTCTATAGTGATGTTTTGCAGAAGTACAAGAATGAAAACCTCCAACAGGCAGGCACATTTTAAATCTTGATCATGTCACATTTTCTATCATCTCATTGAGATAAGTAAAGTCAAGGCACAACGTAGCAACATCCACCCACTTTGAGGCCCTGGCTAGGGTGTGCATTTATAACACTGCTACTGAGGAACATAGCACTGGGGCTAATAATTCCACCTATCACAGCCCACCTTCCTGTTCATACATACAAAATACACTTACCCTTATACTAAGGGTCCCAGAAGTCTCATCCAATCTAGCATTGGACTCAAAATTTAGAATATTTTGTTATTGGCTGGGTGCAATGGCTCAGCACTTTGGGAGGCTGAGGCACTTTGGGAGGCTGAGGCGAGAGGATTGCCTGAGTCTAGGGATTCAAGACCAGCCTGGGCAACTTAGTGAGACCTCATCTCTACAATAAATCAAAAAACTAGCCGGGCGTGGTGGTGTGTGCTTGTAATTCCAGCTGCTTTGAAGGCTGAGGAGGAAGGGCCTGCCTAAGTCCAGCAGGTCAAGGCTGCTGTGATGGCTGTGAGAGTGCCATGCACTCCAGCCTGTGCAACAGAGTGAGACTCCAACTCAAAAAAATAAAAAAAAGAAAGAAAATTTGTTCTTTATTGTTGGAACTTGAAGAAGACCTAGTGAATAATACATTCACCCTCCTTTTTTGCGGACAGAATCAATTGAAAAATTCTACAAGGAATCAGAAATATTAGCTTTATTTCAAGCACAGCTGGATAGACAGATATGGCTTTGACCTAAACTTTTTCTGGGGTCACCTTAAAAAATTGCACACTTTGCTAAGGAGAAGTCAAAGCCTGTCCCACAGAGTGTACCCCATAGAGGGGAACTAATTGGAAAGAAATGTCCTTAGAGATGGCAGGTCCAAAGAAGAGAGATAGATGAGAATTGAGTCTGTCATGCTACAGTGCAGGGATTCTCAAGTAGTGTTTCTCAAGTGTGATTCCTGGACCAGCAGCATCTTATTACAATAAAAATTATTGGGCCCCACTCCAGATCTGTTGACTTAAAAACTCAGGGGATGGGGTCCAGCAATCTGTCTTTTAACAAGTCCTCAAGGTAATTCTGTTGTATACCAAAGTTTGAAAAAAACTATTGTGGGTCAGTGGTTCTCAACCCTGTATGTGCATTGGAATCTTCTGGGGGAATATTTAAAGACATTTTCCACTATCCCGTGAGAAGATGTTTGGGTCTAGCATGATATTTGCTCCGTTGTAGACATCCAGTTTCTTTGCTCCTCATAGGGGCAATTATGCTTATCATTACTGGTCTCCGATGAAGAAACCTAGAGCATGCTCCAAACAGGACCTAGCATCCTCAGGTCTCATATGGTCAGTGATGGTGGGAGGAAAGGACTCTGGGTTTAGCATCAAATGACCTTAGCTTTCCTCTTCACTGCCAATGTGACCTTGTACAATTCACTTAGCTTTTGTGCCTTGATTTCCTCTTCAGTATAATTCTAGCTGCCCACTCTCTAGGACAATTGAGAGAATTAAATATGAGACAATATAAGCAAAGTCCCAGACACTAAACAGTGTCTGGATCTCTGTATAAGCAGTCATTATCTTTTGTGCAATGAGTTTAACTAGTCAGCAACTTCCATTCATGCACAGGAGATTCAGCCATGGAGGCCTGGCTCTCAAATCATTAAGGGTTCCCCAGGGAGTTGTCTGTTTATTCTCATAATATGAAAGTAGCCCCAGGATAACTTCTGCCCACCATGCCACGATTTACCTTTCCGCTTATACAGACTCTTCATGGGGCTTTTAATTACTTTACCTCCTTTCATCCCTGCTAGCATCTTTAGCTTTGTCTCTGGATGGTTATTTCTGCTGGATTGGTACCCAGCAGCAGGCTCAAGTCCTCTCTGAGCCACGTTGTGTGGCTACATTGTGTAGCCTTATCCAGAAGCCTCTCGTCTTGACTACTATATGACTAGATATCAGGAAGGGGACTGAGGATGTGTTGTTCTCTGAGACCAATCCATCCCCTATGTGACTGCAGGGACGTGCCTACCGACACACAGCTCAGAGAGTGTTTCTGCACAAAGGTGAGTCTAGAGCATCTTCTCATGTGAAAGAAACAGTTCATGGAACATGTGAATATTGAATGACTAGCAAGACTCATTGCCGATGTGTGTGCAGTTGAGAACTGAGCTCATGTACTTGTATTTGGCCACCAAAGTTCATGTTCTCTGCTTCACACCTACCTCTTGAAGCTACTCTAGAGGCCTAAGATTTGGCACACAGAGTGAGGTCTGCATCTCCTCAATCATGGTGCCCCAAACAATAAGCAACACCAGGATAAGGCAATCTCTTTCCTAGGGGGTAGTTGTTATTGCTCCTCATAGAATAGACGAGCTGTGATGTGTGTTCTGTGGTGATGAACATCAGGTGCTTGATCATCAGCATCTGATTAGGAAGCTGCTGCCTAATCAACATCTTTTCACTCGGCAGACATTTATTTACTCAATATTAAGAGAAAAGCATGGAACTGTGAAGAAAGAGGTCAAGAAAGTGTAAGAAATTGACATACAAAATGATTCATTTCCAAAAGATTGTTGGAAAATATTTACAGTAAATCTCTCACCCCACACACATACACACATATACGTATATACACATGTATATGATTATGTATATATGTGGTTATATATTCAAATTCACTGTGGTTATGTTCTTTTTATTTATATTTACATATATGCATATGCATATGTATATAGAGAGAGGACATCACTACACAAATAATGGAATAAACTGTATACAGATGGGTGTGTGTGTATATATATATATATACACACACATAGTTGATTCTCTTTAGTCTCAGTATTTATGTTCTCTCTCTATATATACACATATACATAATATGTATACATATGATCTATATATTGTGTGTGTGTATATATATACACACACACACACATATATATACATACACACAATCGATTTTTGTTATGCATTGTGATTATGTTCTATAAAATCATTGTAAATTAGCAAATACTGAAATATTTAGCAAATACTCCTAAGGAAAATAAGTACAGGGTTAGGTTTCTGCAAGCCACTAGTCACAATATTTTCATTAACCAATCCATATATAATCTCAATTTTTTTTGTGTATTTCTGCTTAAAGACTCCTTGTTTTGTATTCATTGTTGATTTATTAACACTGAACCCATGTCCAACAGCATGAGAACTCATCCTAAACGAAGCTTACCTAACACACCTATTTTCTCCATAAGGTACATCACAAGTCTTCTTGTGCTTAGAGACACTAGACAGTGCTTCAGCACTACTCCTGGGGGCCATTTTAAACAGTGACACTACCAGCAAAACATACAAGAATATGAAAAGCCTGGCTCTAAACAGACCGCAAAATATGAGGACTGAAACAAGAAGGCAGAGCAATGCCTGTTCAGCCTCAGCTGGGAACCTGCACTTCAGTAGAGTCAAATTTTTCATATTCCTGAACATATCTGCAAGTAACTGTGAAAGTTTCTTGAGTATTGGCTATTTTGGGTAACCCACAAATTTTAGCAAGTCAGTAAACTTTCAAACGTGGAATCTGTGAATGATAATTGACTCATTATATACAGATGCTCCTCAATTTAAAATGGACTTACGTACTGATAAGCCCATTGTAAGTTGGCAATATCCTTAGCTGAAAATGCATCCAAACAATTCACCTACCGAGCATTATAGCTTAGCCTAGCCCACCTTACATGTGCTAACCACCCTTACGTTAGCCTATAGTTTGGCAGAATCATCCAACACAGTGCCTATTTTATAATAAAGTGCTATATATCTCATGTGATTTATTGAGTCCTGTACTGAAATGAAAAACAGAATGGTTGTATGGGTACTTGAAGTACCATTTCTACTGAATGTGAATCCCTTTTGCATCATCATCATGTAAATAAAAAAACTTAAGTCAAACCATTGTGAGTCAGGAAATATCTATATAATGTGTGTGTGTGTGTGTATATATATATATATATATATATCACAAGTAGGATAGATATTATATTAGGGTATTTTAGTTCCAGTAGCTGAACTTAGAAGACAAAAAGTAGTTGTGCCATTTGTTGAACTACAACATGGCAGGCATTGTAGAGATGCAGCTAAACTGGACATGGAGGACTTGAGTGCCACCAGGATTCCCCTAGCCTTGGTGTCTTGTTTCTGCCTCAGTCTTCAGTGTACACTGCTTTCTCCACATGGCATGGGACATGGCCACAAATGGGTTCTGCATGTTGTGTCTTGTTGCTTGCACTTTCAGTCTTTCTTTTGCTTGTTTTACGCTTAGACGAATCAACTAGGAGGGGAGAAATGATGAGAGATGTGACCAGCTGCCTTAGACTTGATGTGATTAGGGAGACATGATTTTTTAAAAAGTTGCATACTTATTTGAGCACCATAGTGGGAATTGCAGAAGAAATTCCTGGGAAAGAAGGTGCTGTTTCCAGTGGAAAGAATAGATTCTGGGAAGACCTAATAATTTATGTCCATTCTAGGCACAAATAAAATGTTTTCAAAAGAGTTAGTTTATCTGAGGCAGAGGGGAATGACAATACTCCTCTAACTGTCCATACCTTGCTATAAACCATAGCATGTAAAGAGAAAGAAGAAGTCATGTCTAGTTGAGAGGGCCAGAGGCAGCATCATGGAGAAGGTAGCTCTGGGCTTCTCCTTGTTGATGAGTTGAACATGAGCAGATTATAACATGGAGGTAGCCCCTCATCCTGAGATTAGGAGAATAATATTTTATAGACAGCAGAATGCAGTGAAACAAGTCAGTTTCCAGAGTCTGAAACCCATATTTACAACCCACCAGCTGTGTGCCCTTGAGTAAGTCTATTCACCAGTCCAAGGTGAATTTTTACTCCTTGTAAATTGAAGGGGAATAATTTCTCCCTCTTGGTGATGTTAAAAAGGTGAAATAAAATCATGTACTTAGGGGTCTGGCAGAGTAAGCATTTAATAATACTAGTTCCCTTCCTTTGTCAGGGTTCATCCAGCAAGTTAGTAGCAAAGACATGCCTTGAACCAGAACTCTTGACTTAGGCCAATAGCCTTCCACACTAAAGACCATTCTCTTAAAATCACGTGCTTCCTGCTGTCCTGATCTGTTCTTACTGCACATTGTGGTTCCCACTGTTCTCCCTGGAGAGTAACTGTCTTCATGGGCACATTAGACCCTTCCCTTGCTCCTTTCTTCTCTCACTTTAGACTCATTAGTGAAGGAGTTGGAGATAATGGGAACGCTGACCTTTGAGGGCAGCATAATTAATTATAGGCCGGTGCCATTAACACCTTTACCAATCAATACAGAACTGAGCAAGAACTCTGGGCTCACAGAGGTCCTGTCTCTCTTGATTAAAGGTGATCACTTTGAAAATATGATCAGGATTCTAACAACATGCACATATAAAGGAGACCTGTCCACTGAGGCTAATTCAGCATCACATGAACAACCAGATGAAAGATAGGCAAGATGTCAGAGCAAACAGATGCCAACTGTGAAATGAGTGTTTGCATAAGGTGCATAACCTCACTGGGTCTAATTGTCATTTTATTATGGCAGCAAAAAATAGCAACATGAAATCAAAACAAAAACACAACAATAAATAGATAAATTTTATTGAGACCTTGCCAGTATCAGAAACTAAGTATTTTCTATCTGTTGTTTCATTAAATCCTCCTGGTGACCCTATGAGGTGGGTAATACTTTTATCTATTATCCCCACTGGTGAGCATGGTGGAGTCCAGAAGGTGTCTTATCTGTAAAAGAGGTAAGTAGAGGACAGTTGTGCTCGCCAGAGATGTGTGGAAGTTCCTGCTTAGGGGTAATTGATGGTATTGTTTCATGGTTAAGTTCAGAAAGAAAGCCAGGATTCCTTTCCCACCCCCAATGTTAAAAGAAATTAATATTTTATTGCTGATATCTAGGGATATCCTTTGTATCCTATTGAGACATACTGTGTTTACTCCCTTCCTTTAGCCAGTGGTTGTTCAAGGGTAGTAAATGGAAGTAGTTGTCATTGTCAAGGGTTGTTGAGGGTGAATACATGATTTTCCTCTTTGTTCTTTCTTCATATATATATGTTTTTATTTTATTTTATTTTTTATTTTAAAGATGTGAGTACAACTCAGGGATTATGTATACAAGTGGACATCATACAGGTAAAGTTTGGGCTCCCTTTG
Source organism: Tarsius wallacei (assembly GCA_963574415.1). Classification (NCBI taxonomy): domain Eukaryota; kingdom Metazoa; phylum Chordata; class Mammalia; order Primates; family Tarsiidae; genus Tarsius; species Tarsius wallacei. The sequence goes on along the minus strand of CAUYQG010060103.1, from coordinate 5,957 downwards.
GTCCCCACTTTGCCTGGCTTGAGACCAGATACCTTTATTGTTGTTATGTGCCCACCCTCCCCCTGGCAGTATCCTGCTACTGCCAATCCCTTTCTATAGTATTATGGTAAATGTTCAGGGTCTGCTTATGAGTGAGAACATGCAGTACTCAGTTCTTTGTTTCTGTGATAGATCACTGAGTATTGTAGACTCTAAATCCATCCAAGTTGCTGCAAAGTCCATATGTTTGATCTTATTTATGACTGTGTAATATTACATCATGTACATGTACCACGTTTTTATTACCCAGTCCAGTTTCAATGGGCAGTATGGTTGGTTCCATGTTTTTGCTATTGTGAATAATGCTGCAATAAGCATGCATGTGCAAGTATCTTTTTGAGCAAGAATGATTTGAGCTCCTCGGAGTATATTCCAAGTAGGCGGATTGCTGGGTCATATGGAAGGTCAATGTCTAATTCTTTTAGAAATCGCCACACGGTTTTCCATAGAGATTGAACTAGTTTGCATTCCCACCAGCAGTGTAGATATGTTCTCTTTTCTCTGCATCCTGGTCAACATCTGTTGTTGTCTGTTTTATTAATGATGACCATTCTTATTGGGGTTAGGCAGCATCTCAGTGTGGTTTTAATTTGTATATCTGTCATGATTAGTGAGGCTGAGCACTTTAAAAAAAATTATTTTAAAGATGTGGGGTACAATTCAGGGTTAGGTATACAAACGTTGATTATGCAGGCACCCTCGTGGATAAGGTATGCCCCTCCCTCCCCTAGCAGTTTCATGCCAGTCCCATCCCTCCACCCCTGGCAGTTTCCCACTACTGCCAATCTCTTTCTTATAGTATTATGATACTTACTGAAGTTCCACTTATGAGTGAGAACATGTGGTACTCTGTTCTTTGTTTCGGTGATAGACCACTGAGTATAATCGACTCTAAATCCTTCCAAGTTGCTTGCGAAGTCCATATGTTTGTCTTTCTTCATGGCTGCTTAATAGTCCATTGTGTATGTACCACATTTTTTTATCCAGTCCAGCTTCAATGGGCAGAATGGTTGGTCCATGTTTTTGCTATTGTGAATAGAACTTCGACAAACATACGTGTGCAGGTTATCTTTTTTGTAGAATGATTTGAATTCCTCCGGGTATATTCCCAATTGGGGAATTGCTGGGTCATATGGAAGGTCAGTTTCTAGTTCTGTCAGAAATCACCACATTGTCTTCCAAAGAGGTCGCACTAGTTTGCTTTCCCACCGGCAGTGGAGAAACATTCCTTTTTCTCCGCATCCTCGCCAGCATCTGTTGTTGCTTGTTTTATTAATGATGGCCATTCTTACTGTGATTAAGTGGTATCTCAATGTGGTTTTGATTTGCGTTTCTCTGATGATGAGTGAGGCTGAGCACTTTTTCATGTGTCTGTTGACTGCCCGTATATCTTCTTTTGAGAAGTGTCTCTTCATGTCTTTTGCCCACTTTTTAACGGGGCTGTTTGTTTTTTTTCCTTTTGGTGCTTTTGAGTTCCTTGTAGATCCTAGATGTTAGGCCTTTGTCAGATATACAGTTGGCAAATATTTTTCCCCATTCTGTGGGCTATCTCCCTGTTCTCTTGTCAATTTCTTTTGCTTTGCAGAAGCTCGTCAGTTTGGTGAGGTCCCACTTCTCTATCTTATTTCTTGTGGTATGGGTACTTAGAGTTCTGATCAGGAATTGGTTACCAGTTCCAATTTCCATAAGGGAGTCTCCTGCATTTTCTAAGAATCTTATAGTTTGAGGTTTTACATTTAGGTCTTTGATCCATTTAGAGTTAATTTTTGGAGTTAATGATAGGTAGGGGTCCTGTTTCAGTCTTCTGCATGTGGTTAGCCAGTTTTCCCAGCACTGTTTACTGAATAGGTTCTCCTCTCACCAGTGGTTGTTGTTGGAGGCTTTGTCCAAGATGAGTTGGTTGAGAAATTGAGACTTTGCTTCTGAAATCTTATCCTGTTCCATTGGTCTATATGCCTGTTCTTGTACCAACACCAGGCTGTTTTGATTACTGTAGCCTTATAGCAAAGTTTGAAGTCTGGAAGTGTGATACCTCCTGCTTTGTTTCTTTTTTCTAAGGATTGTTTTAGCTATCCGTGGTCATTTATGTTTCAATATAAATTTCTGTATTGTCATTTCTGGGTCTGGAAAGAATGATGTTGGTAGCTTAATGTGTATTGTGTTGCATCTGTAGATTGCCTTTGGTAGGATGGACATTTTAACAATGTTGATTCTTTCTATCCATGAGCATGGAATATTTTTCCATTTGTTTGTGTCTTCTTGGATTTCTTTGAGCAGTGTTTTGTAGTTCTCATAGTAAAGGTCTTTCAATTCTCTGGCTAGGAAGATGCCGAGGTAATTCATTTTTTTATGTGGCTACTGTGAATGGAATTGTGCTTTTTATTTAGGTCTGTGTCTGCTTGTTGTTGGTGTATAGGAATTCAACTGTCTTTTGCACATTTATTTTGTGTCCTGAGACTTTACCAAAGTCCTTTTTTAGTGAAAGCAGGTTTTTGACAGATTCTCTTGTATTTTCAAGGCACAGGATCATATCATCAGCAAAGAGGGTCAACTTGACTTCCTCTTTTCCTATTTGGATATCCCTGATTTCCTTTTCTTGTCTAATGGGCTTAGCTAGGACTTCCAACACAATATTGGACAAGAGGGGTGAGAGTGGGCAACCTTGTCTTGCTTCAGTTTTCAGGGAAAATGTTTCCAGTTTCTGTCCCTTTAGCAATATGTTAGCTGTGGGTTTATTGTAGATGGCACTTACTATTTTGAGGTATGTTCCTTCTATATCTAGGTGTTTGAGGGTTTTTATCAAGAAGGGATGCTGGGTTTTATCAACAACTTTTTCTGCATTTAATGATATAATCACATGGTTCTTATTTTTACATTTGTTGATGTCTTTAATTATATTTATGGTCTTGCGAATGTTGAACCAGTCCTGCATCCTGGGGATGAAGCTTACTTGGTCATGGTGGATTATTTTTGAGATATGTTTTTGGATATGATTTGCTGGAATCTTGTTGAGAATTTTCACATCTATGTTCATATTAGATATTGGCCTGTAGTTCTCTTTTTTTGTTGTTGGATCTTTACCCGGTTTGGGTATCAGTGTGATGTTAACTTTGTAAAATAATCTGGGGAGAATTCCATCTTTTTCAAATGCCTGGAATACTTTCAATAGGATTGGTATCAGTTCTCCATGTTCGTTTTGTAGAATTCTTCCAAAAGCCATCTGGTCCAGGGCTTTTTTTTTGTAGGTAGTTTTCGTATGACAGAGTCAATTTCCTGGGTTGTTATTGGTCTATTTAGTGTCTCAAGGTCTCCTTGTTTCAACCTAGGGAGGTTGTGTGATGTTAGAAAGTCCTCCATTTCATTTAAGTTATCAAGTTTGTTTCCATATAGGTGTACATAGTAATCTCTGATTTTTTTTTTTGTATTTCCTCGGGATCAGATGTGATTTGATCTTTTGTATTTCTGATTATGTTTATTTGGGCTTTTTCTCTCTTTTACTTGGTCATTCTGGCTAGAGGTCCATCAATCTTGTTAATTCTTTGAAAGAACTGGCTTTTTGTGTTGTTGATGTTTTCTATGTTATTTTTGTCTTCTATGTCCCGTATTTGGACTCTTATGTGGTGATTCAGATTCTTCTGCTAAAGTTGGGGTTTTGGTGATCTTCTCTTTCCAGCTCCCTTAGGTGGTTTGTTAGGCTCTCCACTTGTGATCTTTCTTGATGTGTGCTCATAGAGATATAAATTCCCCTCTTAGAACTGTTTTCATGTCATCACAGAAGTTTTGGTAAGATGTATCTTCAGTTTCATTTGTTTCCAGAAATCTTTTAATTTCTGCTTTGATTTCAGTGTTGACCCAATAGTTGTTCAGCATCTTGCTGTTTAGTGTCCGTGTCTTTGTGGGCTCTGGGGAAATTTTGTTGGTGTTGATAATAATTTTTATTCCACTGTGGTCTGAGAAGGTGCATGGCAATATTTCAACCTTATGCTTGATTTATGGCCAATGATGTGATATATCTTGGAGTACATTCCATGATGGTGATGAATAGAAGGTATATTCTTGCTGTTGGGTGGAATAATCTGTAGGTGTCCATTAAGTCCATTTCATTGTGTGTCAAGTTTAGGTTCTGTATATCCTAGTTTATTTTTTGCCTCAATGATCTATCTAAGGCTGTCAGTGGAGTATTCAAGTCCCCTGCTATAATAGTGTTAGACTATTATAAGTGCTGGTGCTCCTGTGTTATGTACATATATGTTTAGGACGGATATTTCTTGTTGACGAATTGAAACTGTTATCATCATGCAGTGTACTTTTGTATCTTTTTAAATTTTTGATAGCTTAAAGGTTGTTTTGTCTGATATTAAGATCGCAACTCCTGCCTTGTTTTGTGATCCATTTGCCTGGAAACTCATTTTCCATCCTTTAACTTTGAGTCTGTGTGCATCCCTTGTGGTGAGATTAGTCTCCTGGAAGCAGCAAATAATTGGGTCATGGTTTCTTATACAGTTTGCCACTCTGTGTCTTTTCAGTGGTACATTTAGTTCATTCACATTCAGACTGATAATTATTATTTTTTCTTTTTTTTAACTTTTAAATGTTTTATTTTAAAATTGTGGGGTACAATTCAGGCTTAGGGATACAAATATTCATTGTGCAGGTACCCTTGTTAATGAGGTGTGCCCCTACTTCCCCAGGCAGGTTTCCACTACTGCCAATCTCACTTCCAACCCCCCCACCTCCCACAGTTTCCTACTACTGTCAATCCTTTTCTTATAGGATTACTATAGTTGTTCAAGGTCCACTTATGAGTAACAACATGTGATACTCAGTTCTTTGTTTCTGTGAAAGATCACTCAGTGTTATAGACTCTAATTCCATCCAGGTTGCTGCAAAGTTCATGATTTTGTTCTTCTTTATGGCTGTATAATATTTCATTGTGTATATGTACCATGTTTTTTTAACCATTCTTCTTTTGATGGGCAGCACAGTTGGTTCCATGTTCATGCTATTGTGAACAATGCTGTGATAAACATACGTGTGCAGGTATCTTTTTTATAGCATGATCTGAGTTCTTCCGGGTATATTCCCAGTAGGGTGATTGTGAGGTCATATGGAAGGTAGATTTTTAGAACTTTTAGGAATTGCCACACTGTTTTCCACAGAGGCCGTGCTAGTTTACACTCCCACCAACAGTGTAGAAGTGTTCTCTTTTTGTCACATCCTCTCCAGCATGTTATTTTTTGAGTTATTGATTATGGCCATTCTGACTGGAGTTAGGTGGTATCGCAGTGTAATTTTAATTTGCATTGCCTTGATGACTAGTGAGTTTGAACATTTTTTCATGTATCTGTTGGCTGCTCATATGTCCTCTTTTGAGAACTACCTATTCATATCTTTTGCTCACTTTGTAATGGTGTTGTTAGTTTTTTTTCTTTTCAGCACATTTGAGTTCCTTGTAGATCCTAGATGTTAGACCTTTGTCAGACATGGAGGTGGCAAATCTTTTTCCCCAGTCTGTAGGCTGTCTCCCTGCTCTCTTGAAGGTTTCTTTGGCTTTGAAGAAGCTTGTCAGTTTGATGAGGTCACACTTGTCTATCTTATCTCTTATGGTATGGACACTTAGGGTTTTGATCAGGAATTGGTTGCCAGTTCCAATTTCCATAAGAGTGTCTCCTGCATTTTCTAAGGTTTTGTGGTTTTATGTTTCAGTCTCTGATCAATTTAGAGTTAATTTTTGTGTATGGGGATAGGTAGGGGTCCTGTTTCAACCTTCTGCATGTGGTCAACCAGTTTTCCCAGCACCATTTACTGAATAGGTTCTTGTCTCCCCAGTGGTTGGTGGTGGAAGCTTTGTAGAAGATGAGTTGGTTGAAAAATTGAGGCTTTGCTTCTGGAATCTCAATTCTATTCCTTTGGTCTAT
>CAUYQG010060100.1:0-30901 GCA_963574415.1 Tarsius wallacei | reverse complement strand
CTCAGCCTGTAATCCCGCGCCTTGGGAGGCTGAGGTGAGTGGATTGCCTGAGCCCGCGGGTTCGAGACCCGCCTGGGCAGGCGAAACCTCATCTCTACAATAAATCAAAAAAATTAGCCAGGCGTGGTAGCGCGCACCTGTAGTTCCAGCTACTCGGAAGGCTGAGGCGGAAGGATCGCCGGAGCCCAGCAGGTCGAGGCTGCGGTGGCCGGAAGCGGCCACTGCACTCCAGTCTGGGCGATGGAGTGAGACGCCAACTCAAAAAAAAAAAAAATGTATTGGGATTAGATAGTGGTGATGGTTGCACAATCTTCTAAGTATTGGAGGTACCAAAAAACGTATACACATCTTGAGAGATGTTATCTCTGTATTGCTTTCAGTTCACCATCATCAGAAGTGTCTGGATGCTGATGGAAACCACTTTGAGTACCTCTCGTAATTGCAGATGTCAAACATGACTTGTGTTCATCTTTTGTTATCGGTATACACTGAGGATGACAATTTCAATACAGTTTTTTCTTTTCTTAAAGTGTATACATTTTTTGGCACCCTCTGTATACTAAAAGCTACTGAATGTTACACCTTAAATGGGTGCACTTTATGACGTGTACATTACAAATCAATGTTTTTTGGAAAGGAGGACCTGTGTCTTGCTCTGAAGTCTGCGCCTGTTTGATTTTAGACGGCGATGGGCATGGCACTGTGCCTTTTCTACTCCATCTCTCAATGGCCAGCATGTCTTCCCTCCTGACCACCATGTTCCATCCTGACACACCAAGGCAGCTGTGTGCATGAGAGGCCTGGGTGGGGAAGGAGCCAAGGCTGCCCATGACCAGTGCTGGCCGAGCTCCCCACCATGCTGGAAGTGAATCCCTCAAGCCCAGACAGGTGGCCCGGGTGGCACCGTGTGGCCCCAAATGATCTGTCCCATCGGGCGTGCCCAAATTGAAGGTGTGTGAGCAAAATAAATGACTGTTGCTCTTTTAACCCTGTAAAGTTGGGGCTGGCAAGACTGCATTTGCAGATGGAGCCCACTAAGGAAGAAAAAGTCCTTGCCAAATAAAGGAGAGCATGATGTCCTCATGATAACCTTGTGTGACACATGGAGCGACTAACCTCCACTCGTGGCTGGGACATTCCTCTCATCTTTTCAGGGCGAGTCCGCCACCCCTTTGCGTCAGTTGTACTGCATGGTGTGTGGGAGCTGGTCCTTTTGCCGGAACCTTGGCTTTGCTACTCATGGGCGTCTTCTTTGTGGACTTCTAAAGCCCTTGGGTGTTTCCTTGGAAGACAAAGTGTGGAACTGGAGTCATTCCCCTTACGACAGTGATGTGCCCACGTGACAGACTCCCCAGGTCTGAGTTCCAGAAGCAAACCCAGTGTAGCTTCCTGATAACGTTTCCATGGCGACCAAGCATGACACATGTCATGCTGATGGCACACACAAGTCACCCAGGAGCAGCTGCAGCCACGTGTGAGCTGGGGCAGGCCACGATGACAACCATGTCACCACGGCAGCCTGCCTGACAGCGATTCCAAGGCACCACGGGGAGCAGCACTGATGCAGATTTCAGAGACAAAGATGTGCATCTCTGAGTCAGGGATTCAGCTTGAGCACTGGGAAAGAAGGCTGCTGCCATCCCTGCCACCAGGGGATTCTCCTTCCAGAGGCAGTGGTGTGGATACGTCACGGCCAAACTTGAGACAGGCTTGAAAAGGCAGAACCAGGACTGAGTTTCAAAACACTAGCCATTAGTCTGTTCATGTTTAATTGGTCACTATGCCCCTAAGCTTGGCAAGAGGAAGTGGTATTTATTGATACCTAGGGAAGATGAGGCCATTATAGCTGAGACTCTTCACTGAAATTGCCCAATAAGTCAAGCTGATGTCATGGCTGGTTACATGGATACCCCTGTGGTCCTAGCTACTCAGGAGGCTGAGACAGAAGGATCACCTGAGCCCAGCAGGTTGAGGCTGCCATGAGCTGTGACTTTGCCACTGCATTCCAGTCTGGGCAACAGAGTGAGACTCCAACTCAAAAATAAAAATAAACATTTAAAAAGGGATCTGGAGTACAGAAGGCAGGTCTAGACTAGAGATGCAAATCTGAAGGCTACCTCCATCCTCATGTGGGTGCAGCACCGTGGGTGGGAGAGAGGGGGAGCGAGGTGGTCTGGGCTATGTCTTGAAGAGCCCCAAGTGGGGTGACCCCAAAGAGAAGGATGAGCATGCAAAGGAGATTACACAGTCTGAGGGACGAGGGGAAGGCAGCATGTGGAGTGTCTGGAGAGGGTGGCACCATCACTCTGGGGTCCTACGGGCAGGCTGCATATAGCTGCCTGGCCCTGCAAGGGTCTCACAGTGCCTGTGCCACCAGGTTGTCACCGGAAGGAAGTGAAACACCCATGCATGGTGTTGGAGATGCCCAGCCTGGGTCAGACAGCCTCAGCATGGAGCTGGGTCCCAACAGGGAGGTCCCCAGGCCTAGGGTGGCTTGTGGCCAGGTTTGCACTAACATCCTGGCCTCATCTGCTGTTTTGCATAACTGGGGCCCCATGTGTACCATAAGTTAGCTGGGCACCCCACCGAAGACGTGGTAACTGGGTTCACCTAAGACCGTGTGACTTGGTGACAGGACATGGAGAATGCATATCCTCTTATGGAATGAAGCCTGGTCTTTAAGGGGAACCATGAAACAATCCAGATGTAAACCCAAGGGGAGGGGCTGGCACTGAGCTTCGGGGTGAGGGATTTCCAAGCATCCAAGTCAGGGCCTCCAGATGAGACGTTTCATGTTATTCATGTAACTGGTAGACTTGACTGCCATGTAAAACCTAGCATCAAGGTGTTAGAAATTTATGACTGTTTTTTTTTTTGGCTTAAAACCACCTACAGATATTTTCATATCTTAAATATCCTTGTAAACACAACTCCATTGTGAAATGCAGCTTTAAATATTTGAGACTTGAAGAAAAAAAAATCCATCATGGAGATTTCATTCCACTCATAAATGAGTCATGCATTTCTGGAGTGTGCAGAGATATTTTATTTTTAATATGTATTCTTTTGATAAATAGCTATCTATGATGACAAATGTCCTACAAAGCCCTATAGATCAAATTCTTATTATATAATGTGATGTCATAGATCATATTACACTGATTGATTAATTCTGCATCAGAAGTATTCAAAAAGATTTATAGTATGTGAATGGCATAAAAATGTTTAAAAAGAGCCTTTGATGTTTACAAACAAAACGCTTTATTTTATTGCTGAGAGGTTGGGGAAAAAAGTTAGGATGCTAGGAGATATTTTAAAAGAGTATAGAACACAAAAGACCAGCATGACAATATCATTCATTTAAAAAGAATATATTATGTTTCTATAAATACAACACGAAGAAATTTTACCATAATGAAAAAAAAAGAGAGCATCTATCCCCTCTGAGAATATCTCACAGAAAAATAAACGCAAATGACCCAACTCAGAAGCATATCAGTTGAGTCATAAGTGACAGTAATATGAGTTGATTCTCATGGGAAATTCCAAGACCTCCAAATAAGTTTACTCAAATACATGTATTTTTTTTTTTTACAAAGATCTTGGCACAAAAAGTAAATTATTTTCAAAGGGCTGGAATTTTTAAAATAAATTTATTGAGCAATAACATGCATACAATAACATTCATTCTTTAAAACTTACAATTCAGTGGTATTCAGTAGATTCACATAGTCATATAACCATCACCAGTATCTGATTTTATTTTATTTATTTATTCACTTTAGAAATAGGGATTGCTCAAGCTCACTGCAGCCTCCACCTCCTGGGCTCAATCAAGCCTCCTGTCTCGAACTCCTAAGTAGCTGGGACAATAGGTGCACATCACCAGATCTGGTGTTTTTCTTTTTCTTTCTTTCTTTTCTTTTTTTTTTTTTGTAGAGATGAAGTCCCACTGTGTTGCCCATGCTGTTCTTGGACTGTTGGCATCACCAGATCTGGGGTTCTTCTTTTTCTTTCTTTTTTTTTTTGTAGAGATGAAGTTTCACTGTGTTGCCCATGCTGTTCTTGGACTCTTGGTCTCAAACAGTCCTCCTTCTGCCTTGGCCTCCCAAAGCATCGGGATTACAGATGTGAGCCACCGCACCTGGCCTGATATCTGATTGTAGAAAATTTTTATTACTACAAAAAGAAACAGTATCCACCAATAGCCACTAAAATTCCCCTCCCCCTAGGACTTGGCTTCGTTCATGAACCAGCTTTTGACTTTATGGCTTGTCGTACTCAGATCATTTCATATCAGTGGAATCATTCCATCCGATGGTCTTTGTGTCTGGCTTCTTTCACTCAGCCTCATGTTTTCAAGGTCCAGTCTAAACTGTAGCCTGTGTTAGTAGTTCATTCCTTTCTAGTTGTCTGATGGTGAACATTGGGTTGTTTTCACTTTGGGACTATTATGAGCATTCAGGTCCAAGTTTTACACGGACATATGCTGTCAATTCTCTCAGCTATATTTCTAAGTGTCAGATTGCTGGGTTTATGTTTTTGAGGAATCAACAAATTGTCTCTCAAAGTGGCTGCACCATTTTATAAATCAGACCAGGAATGCATAATTGTTCCGGTTTCCCACCCCCTCACCAACACTTGTTATTGTTTGTCTTCTTGCCATCCTAGCGGGCGTGAAATAATACTCATTGTGGCTTTGATGTGCATTCTCTTAACAACTAATACAACTGAGTGCCTTTTATATGCTGATTGGTCTTTTATATATATTCTACAGAGAAGTGTCTTCTTGAATCCCTTGTCCAGTGTCAAAAGTAAGTTGTACTATTTTTTTATTGATTACTTCTTATTTTTTTGAGTTGGAGTCTCACTCTGTCGCCCAGGCTAGAGTGCAGTGGCACGCTCACAGTCATTCTGGCGTCAACCTGCTGGGCTCCAGTGATCCTTCCACGTCAGCCTTCCAAGTAGTGTGTGCTGCCGCGCCCAGCTCATTTTTTATTTATTGTAGAGACGAAGTCTCCCAAGTTGCCCGGGCTGTTCTCAAACCAGCAGGCTCAGACAATCCACTCATCTCAGCCTCCCAAAGTGCTGGGATTACAGGCTGAGCCACCAAGTCATCCTTTATTGATGACTTGTAAGAGCACTTTACAAATTCTAGATACAAGCCCCTTGTCAGATACATTCTTACAAATGTATTTGTCTTATAAATTCATTCTTACAAATTGAGTTGGCTTTCTACAATGTATCTATTTTCCCTTTATTCCTTGTGCTTTTTATGTCATATCTAAGAAACCATTGCTTCATTCAAGGTCATGAAGATCTGTGCCCATGTTTTCTACTATGAGTTGTATTGTTTTAGTTCTTAATTTAGGGACTTTGTTCCATTTGGTGTTAGTTATCAGATACTATGCTGTAAGGTAGGTATCCGACTGCATTCTTTTGCATGTAACTATCCAGTTGCCACTCACCATTGATTGAAAAGGCTGTTTTTCCCCCAGTGGATGTTCTTGGCCTCTTTGTGGAAAGTTAATGGACCACAAAGGTGAGCACTGAACAATCTGCAGTCTCAATTCACCCCACTGAACCTGTTCTCTACTTACGCCGATACCTCAGTGTCTGGCTACCGGAGCTTGGTAATAAATCGCCGGTTCTCTTACAAGATTGTTTTGGCTACTCTGGGGCCTGACCTAGAACCCCCTGCTCCAGAACCATTCCTCAAAGTCCCTGCGCCCAAGCCCTGCATGCCCCATTTCTGTCTGTTTCTCACATTTCATTCTTCCCTCCCATCTGTGGGCTCCCTTTCATTCCTCTCCTGTGAGTTGGCCAGAGGTTGCTTGTTTCTGTTGCTTGCAACCAGCGTACAAGGAACCAGCAACCCTTTCCACTTAGAAGGCTGGGTGGGTTGTCTTCTCTGACTTTCTTCCAGCCCCTACATCAGGACCCTGCTCTGTGCCCCGTTGATACCCACAGCTGTTGTGTCAGTTCCTGAGGCTGTTGAGACACATCTCCACAAACAGGTGGCTTAAAAGAACAGAATAGTATTCTCTCCCTGTCCTGGAGGTCAGAGCCTGAAATCAAGGTGTCCAGAGGGCCGTGCTCCCTCGGAAGGCTCGGGGAAGGATCCCTCCTGCCTCTTCCAGCTCTGGAGGCTCCAGGCAGTCCTCAACTTCCCACTCCTTTCCTTTTGCATTTCTTGAACTACTTTTGCATTTCAGCTCTCCCGTTTTCCTTTTCTTGATGTTATTAGCCATTGATGTAACTATTCCTCCACCCATTCTTTTCCCGGTGGGCACAGGAGTTATATTTTACCGATGTATAAGAATTCTTTATATGTTTGAAATGTTAAGCCTTTATCAAATAGTCTTTCCTAGTTGGCCTTGTGGCTGTATCCTTCCAACCTTCGCCTCTGTCTCCATGTTGCCTTGTTCTGGGTGGATCTGCCAGTCTTCTCGTCTCTTTCAGTCATTGGGTTTAGGGCCTACTCTGGGTCCAGGATGATTTCACGTCTAGATCCTCAACTCACGGCCCCCCTGAAGACCCTACTTTCAGACAAAGCCATTCTGAGATTGCCTGTGGATGGGAACTTGAGGGGGAGGGACGTTTTCCAGCCTCCACGGAGGGTATCACTCAGGGTCTCAGGCTGGGTTTGGTTAATGAGCAGCACCAGCCAGATATCAGAGAGAGGCTGGGGTATCTGCTGTCACCCCTGGGTGTAGCATGGCTGCCCCTGCCTGTTCACCTCCTACTTACCAAGCCCTCTGCTCAGGCTCCAACCAGTGGCTCCGGAATCTCTCGTCCCTCCTCCTGCCCCAGGCCCAGGAGACTGTAATACTTCTCACTGGGGCTGGTGCCTCAGTGCCTGGGTCCCCTCTGCACCCACCCTTGGAGGGGTCCCTGCATTACAACATCTTCCATGGAACCATCTGAATGAAATTCCTTTTCCTGCTGGGACCCTGATTGATTCAACAATCATCATTTCTTACTTGGCTCAGTGCAAGCGACAAAGATGATGCTTACTGGGATGAGTGACTTTTCCATTTTATCTACAAAATGCCAAGAAGGGGGTCGGCAGGGCTCAGTGTGTGTCAAGTGATGCTTCTAAATTAACATTGGTTTTGGAAAAGTCAGAGCCACTCAGGACACATGTCCTAGGGAGCCAGAGGACATGGACACTCTGTTCCCCAGGTGTCTTAATTCTCTGGGGCCTTTTCTAACCCGTCAGCCTCCCTCCCCACAGCTCCTTTGGGTTTTAGTACGGAGAGTGGCTGGTGGCCCATCTGATGACAATCCTCTGAGAGACCAATACCGCACAGCTCTGTTCACTGCTGATTTCTGCTTCGTTGCCAAGTTCTACCCTTATTTTGATGGGAACAGGGAAGAGTCCTGTGATCCTGGTCCTAGGCTTGGCTGCCAGAGATAGGACCATGCCTACCTGGGAGGGACTCGGTCCTCTCTGAAGGAAGAGGGTCTGCTCTTTATAACACCGTGGAAGTGGGATAAGAGGATCACTTCTGCTGCACCAACAACCAGGGCTGCGTGTCTCACCCAGAAAAGCCACCACAGAAAAGCACAGGCCAACACCAGGACCTCCAGGATCAAGTCCCATTCTTTATACGCTAGCAATGTGACAGCGGCCAGATGGCTTCCTTAAAGTAGTTGAATATTTGGTGGGTCACAGTAGCTCATGCCTGTAATCCTAGCACTTTGGGAGGCTGAGGCAGGAGGATGGCTTGAGCTCAGGGGTTTGAGACCAGCCTGGGCAACATAGTGAGACCTCATCTCTACAAATATAAAAATTAAAAAACTAGCCTGGCATGAGGGTGCACACCTGTAGTCCCAGCTACTTGGGAGGCTGAGGTGGAAGGATCAGCCCAGGAGGTCGAGGTTGCCATGATCCATGATTGTGCCACTGCACTCCAGCCTGGTGGCAGAGTGAGACCCTGACTCAAAAAAAAGGGGGGGGGATATTTTTGTCCAATGATCACATATAGTTCATTTGTATATTGTTTGCTTCTACACATTATTTTTTCATTTAAAATATGCTGTAAACATTAACACAATTATTCTCACAGTATTCCATTGTGACTTGATCAATAATTACAGCATACATTTTCATTTCATGCCTTTCATCCTTATTTGCCAATAGTCTATTATTGAGAATTTAATTTGTTTACAGTTTTATTTATTTATCTTTTTTTTAGTTGTGGTATCACTCTGTTGCTCAGGCTGGAGTGCAGTGGCACACTCACAGCCACCCCAGTGTCAACCTGCCAGTCTCCTGCAGTCCTTCCATCTCAGCCTTCCAAGTAGCCTAAACTACAGACATGCGCTACCACACCTGGCTAATTTTTTATTTATTGTAAAGATGAAATCTCACCAAGTTGCCCAGGCTGGTCTCAAACCCATGGGCTCAGGCAATCCACTCACTTCCGTCTTCCAAAGTTCTGGGATTACAGGCTGAACCACCTAGCCCGGCCTGCAGCTCTTTAATATTATATATAGAGCTGCAATGAGTGTCCTTGTTGATAAGTCTTAGAGCTTATTTTTGACCATTTTCTTAAGTTAAGTTCCTTACAACCAAATTCCTATGTCAAAAGTTTGCATATTTTGAAGAACTTTGATGTTTTTGCCAAAGTGTTCCCCCCAAAAGAATATGCTCACATGAATTCTTGCAAACAGACTATTATTATTTTAGACTTTGTAATGCAATGAAATGTCTTTGCTTTTACGTTTCTTTTTTTTTTTTTGAGTTGGAGTCTCATTCTGTCGCCCAGACTGCAGTGCAGTGGCCGCTCCTGGCCACCGCAGCCTCGACCTGCTGGGCTCCAGTGATCCTTTCACCTCAGCCTTCCAAGTAACTGGAACTACAGGCACACGCTACCATGCCCGGGTAATTTTTTTATTTTTTTTTATTTATTATAGAGATGAGGTCTCACCAAGTTGCCCAGGTGGGTCTCGAACCCGCGGGCTCAGGTAATCCACTCACCTCAGCCTCCCAATGCACGGGATTACAGGCTGAGCCACCAAGTTCAGCTTGCTTTTACGTTTCTATGACTATTAGTGCACTTCACTGTAGTTTTTTAAATACCATCCATTTATGTGACTATCTATTATTTATCCATTTTTTCTATTGGGCACATTAGCTATACTTTATTGATTTATAAGAATTCTTTATATATTTGAAATTTTAAAGCTTTATCAAATACATTTTCCCTTGCTTGTCATTTGCATTTTAAGTTTGCTTTTGAAATCTTTTAATTTTATGGGAAAGTTTCAGTGTTTATGTGGTCATGTATAACAATCTTTTCCTTAATATATTTTAAGGAAGATACTTCTTTTTATCTTTGAAAAGACATTCTTTACCCTAGAAACACATGTATTCATGTAGTCTTGTGATCTAGTATTTCCATGGTTTTTTTTTTTACATTTACATATTTCAGCTACCTAAAATGTACTTAAGAGAAGTTATAAATTAGGGATTTACATTACTTAATTGTGTTCTAAGTGGTTATTATCCAGTTTTCTCAAAACAAGTTATTAAATAATTGACACTTTACTGCAGATTTAAAATGTTGTCATTATTCTTATTTGATCTTGTCCTTTACTTTGTATCTTGCTCCAGTGATCTGTCAGTTCACATCCTGGCCAGGTCCCTCTATCATAACTATTACATATTACACACACACACACACACACACACAATACACACACACATGCTTGATATTTGAATGTACAAGAGAAACCCCCCAAAACCCAAAATTTATTTATAAAAATTTGTGTATTTATTCTCACATGTTTAAATTTCAGTCACCTTCAAAACCCTCTCCATTTGATGCAATATGCCTATCAAGACACTTTTCTACTGCTCACAACAGTTTTGAACTTGTCAATTTTGATGCCTTTTAGTGCTAATGCCCTTTTTTGTTTTACCTCTTCCATATTGACAAAATGTTTCCCTTTGAGGACTTTTTTCATTGAGGAGACACAAAAAAGTTGCTCGGGGTGAGACCAGGTGAATAGGGAGGGTGGGGCATGGGGTTATATCCTTTTTTGGCCAAAAACTGCTGAACACTCAATACATTGTAGACAGGTGTACTCGTAAATCACCCATCATGAAATGGGCAAGCATGTTGAAAGACTCTCCAAAAAAAAAAAAAAAAAAAACTTACTGAAGCTGAACGCAGCTTCTTACAACAATGCTAGCTTGTTCATGGATGCCCATGGGTTCCTAGAACACTTACCTAGCAGGAGAAGCCTGGACCTGCTCTCCAAAAGATAATTCCATTTTTTATTCCCTCTCTAATTTTATTTCAATTATATATATATAATTTGTGGTGTAAGTCATTCCTTGTTACTCTTTTCCCAAACACATTTTCCTGTTGCCCTAGCCTGGGTACAATTGGGAGACAGAAACTGCACAGTGATTGAAACAAGGAGAATGTAACATAAATGATCATTTCATGATGATAAAATATAAAGAACCCTAGGAATGAGAGAGAAAAAACAAGGAAGGGCAAACTGGAAGGCCTCACCCCAGGCTGGCTTAGAGCTCACTGGAGAGCATGTCCTCAGAGCTCCCTGGACAGCAGAGAATCTCCCTGGTGTGCTCAGGTCAGAGGAGTCATGGGAGCTGGGCCTATAGGAAGTGCCCCTGAGACACAGGTGAGCTGTGGCTGGTGGCCAGGTGTATGGCATGCAGGATGAGGAGGCCAGACAGGCAGGAGCCTGGGGCATGTGGTGCATGTCAAGGGCTGGGCAAGGCTGAAGGTCACCAAGGGATCACGTCTTCTGGGCACATGACGGAGGAAGGATGTCCACTATCGGGTCACTAGCTGGTGTTCTCATGTGTGCATTTTTATCTAGCTCCAAAACTCACATGATTGGAATGGAATGAAGTATTATTATTATTTTGGAGAGAACAATGCATTTGTAACACTCAAGAATTTTGCCCAGGACTATGCATTTCTCTCCATTTATTTTAATGGCTAACAGCGAAGTTTTAGGATTTCTTCTTAAGTATTCTGTTTATTTATTTTAGTCTCTCCCTTTTTGTCATGTATACTCCTTATCTCTGTTTCTTGCCTTTCTCATTAGCTAGAAGATTATTAAATATGAGCAATGATGTTTGAAATTCTGATTCTGCTTCTAATGGGGATGTCTCTTTTTATGGTTAGGAATGACACTGACGGCCAGTTTAGGGTGAACATTCATTCTCACATCAAGGCCATGTTGTTCTATCTTCAGCCATCTTCAACAAATACCTACATAGCATTTACCAAGCTGGCTACTGGCTGCCCTTTTTTGGGAACAAAACTCATGTGGTGAATTACGTTAATAAGTTTCTGAATAATGAGCTATCCTTGCATTACCAAAATAAGCCTTAATTGGCCATTGTGCATTCTCTTTTCAGCACAGGACTGAATTTGATGGTCTAGCATTTTGTGTAGGATTTAAAGGTCTCTAATTGTAAAAGAGAATAATCTCTGCTTTCTTTCTTGAACTGTGAGGTTTTGGAATGAGGATTAGGCTGGCTTTGTAGCACAAGCTGGGAAGGAGTCCATCTTTCCCTCTGCGTGTAGATGACATGTCTTCAGATCCTGGCAACCAGAGTGCCACCGTCTTCCATTGGACCTTCCACCCTACCCTCACCATCCCTGCCATTGGCCTTACCCTTGCAGGTACCCAGCCTGCAGCCACTACCCCTGGGAGACTCATGGCCGGTGGAGAACTCAAGCCTACAGATGGGTTCCAGCCCTGTACCTTGCATCACTATCTGGCACTAGTGTCCTCACGTTCAACAGTGGACTACGACTGCCTGAGGACAAAGCCTAACCTTGTCACCTGCTGTGTGACCAAAGGCAAGTCACTGTCTCTCTGTGCCTATTTCCTGAACTGTAAGAGAATCATTAAAACCCCCTTGTAGTAGTCTCCTGGGGCTGCTGTAACAAAGTATCACAAACACTCGGCAGATGAAACAACAGAAACGTGGTCTTGGCTCCGGACGGAGGCCAGGAGTCTGAGATCAGGGTATAGGCAGATTGGTTTCACGTCAGGGCTGTAAGGAAGAGTGTTCCATGCCTGTGTCCCAGCTTCTTGTGGTCTCTGGACATCTTTGAGGCTCCCTGGCTCGATGGAGCATCCCCCAACCTCTGCCTCCAGCATCCTCGAGAGGATGCCAAGACCGGCACACGGTCTGCGAGTCCTAAGGATGCGAGGATCCCGCGCTCACAGTGGGTGATTATCGTGAGGCTGGAACTTCACAAAGGAGGAGTCACTGATGGTATCCGGCATTCCCAGCTGCAAAGAGAGGCTTTGCCATTTGAATAAACCACACGAGGGCTCAGATACGGAAACAGCAAAGATATAATTCAAGTGAGCCTCTCAGAGTGCTGCCGTCCTCGACATTCTTACCCAGGTGCAATTAGATAGATGCCTTGTCTGGTCACAATGATCTCACAGGTGTCCCCTCCTGCCTTTTTTTTTAAATCGGGAATTGTCTCAAATTTTAAGTAAGAAGCATCAGGAATTGAACCATTCTGACAGCCTTTAACCAAAGCACCAGAATTATGGTACCTAGAAAAAGCGACACTTTCAACCTTCCTGTAGGGTACTAGTTATCTTTTTATTTTGGGGGGACAAATGACAAAGTGTAGCTCAAAGACGCAATGCCTCAGATTCCCAGATTCATCCTGAGCTATAAGACAATGTTTTCTCAAACCCAAGCCTGTCTGCGGATTAAAGGCAAGCATTGCAAAAGTTATTCCGTAGCTTAAGAAAACATACTTCAACAATTACTGTTTCCTTTTCCATGTAACCAAATTCACTGTACATTACAACTTTAAAGCTGAGATCGGCTCTTTAATCCTGGCTGCGGCTTCGGGAACTTCCTGCTCTTTATGAGAAGAGCCCTGGGCCTGCAGCTGCCTGTGAACAGCAACGGGGAAAAAAAGGAAGGAAGAAAAAAGTTAAAAAGAACTTAGCGGACGGAGGGGGAACAAAGTTCTGCAGCATTACAAAGGTTAAGCTCTGGCGTTTGAAAATCTGACACTTGAAGGGATATATAACTCAGGGGCGCAACTCGACCTTCATGCCCTTCTGAGGGCCTCCTGTCAAACAAAACAATTTAGGAGAGCGGGGGCGTGCGAGACCCTTCTTGTCAGCTACGATGCTTAATTAATACAAAGTTTTAGGCCATTGCCTTGCTAAGCTATGGTGTGGCCATGTGCTCTTTGAGCTATGACCACGTCATGTTTTCATAAGCTTTGGCCCCCTCCCCTACCCTGGGGAGGTGAATCTCCTTTTTCTCGCTCTCTCTCTTTCTAACTTAGTTTTTAAATAAACTTAAAAAAAAAAAGGTTTTCTATACCAGGCATGCCTAACGCCATTTGTCAAAGTTGAATCCATTTTGGTGTGAATTTGGAACGCTCCTTTCCAGATTTGCCCAACGATTTTCATTCATCGGTCTTCCTCTGTGTCACCGGAGTTTCACTCTACAAAAACAGAAAGATTAAAATAAGATGCTGCCATGGGGGAGGGAAGCCCAGCAAGCAGGGCTGGTGCTGAGATCGTAGGATTCTCTGCAGAACCTTCCTGAAGCATGGATTCATGCTCGTGGGTTTGGATTCGGTTTCGTAATCCCCAGTCCATGCCCTTGAGCAAGTGACTTGAACTCTTGGGGCTGTCCGCAAGCCACAGGACAATCTCCCCGCAGGATTATTATGAGATCAAAGCGAGACAGTAAATATACAGTGCCTTTCAGCACCTCGTGCTCAAACTACACTCACTCAATCATATTTAGACCGTTGCACCATACATCAATATGCTGGTACAAACTTGACCATCACTAAGGTCGAGAGTCACCTTCGACATTCCTTAGAAAAAAAGAAAATGCCCTGTGTCCCCATATGTAAGTCAAAACCTATGTTAGGGAGAAAGGAGACACAGTTTCAATCGTGTTGGCTGAATGAAGCAGGAAAATCAAGTTCAAGGGTGTCTGAGAACTCCCCTTTCCTGTTCCTTGATTCCCTCCCATTTTCTTCCGCTTGCTTTCACCAGAGATGTTCGTTTCTTGCCCGAGAGCTTCTAGCCTATTTTTAACACAGTGCCATGGCCCCCCCAGTGGCCATGGAGTGAGCAGCAGGATTAGCAACTTATCCGTAACGACTGACGCCCAAATGCAGCCCTGGTCCTGTTCCTGATTCCAGTTTCTCTTCAGTACAATCAGCCTGCATCCAAACCTTGCTCTGTTCGGCAAGTGTGCAGACACTGCGACCCCAAGCCACAGTGACCCTGACCTGAGCGGCTGGAGGTGTCTTCCCCTTCTCTGCCTGCGGCTAGAGTCGGGTCTGAGTCTTCACACCTTGAAACTCCGGAGAAGGTGAAGACTTTGGGACTTCAAATGCTTCCAGCAGTCCAAGCCTGTGTATTGGAATCGACTCTGACCAGCAGAGCGGAGTATACTGGACACTCGCTTGGGTCTGCAGGGGTAAATGCACCAGAGAACAGCAGGGCAAGGCACATCCCCTCTGCTTTCCTGGATACACCTTCTTTACAAATGCACAGACGTTCTGTCTCCCCAGCGCTCCTGACGGCTGTGCCAATGCCGATCCCAGAGCAGCTCCCACCTGGCCAGCAGCCCGTTCCTGTTGACACGTGTACATCCAATGTGCCTTTGGAAAAATCCTGACTCCTTTTGTCCCGCTTTCTTTGTTCTGTTTCCATTTAGAGATGACATGTCAGGGAAGCGACTTACTGCAGCAACGAGAGATGGTTGGAAAGGGAACCAGACTATGCATGTGCAAACACACACACACACACACACACACACACACACACACACATACACACACATGGGGGGAGAGAGAGAGAGAGAGAGACAGAGACAGACACAGAGCGACACACACAGAGAGAACTGCAGGCTATGAGAAAGCAAATCTCAAAGTCAAGCCTCTCCAGGGAACCATGGGCCACGCTCTTCCGGTGTGGTGACATGTGCACTTCTTTGGGGGAAATTGTATACAAAACGGCATGTCATCGGCTTTTCTGAATGTCACCAGGTATACCTGAATACCAGCACCTGTTGATGGCATTCTTACATGGCCCCCAAGATATGACTCTGAGCATCTTTGGAGCTGGCCACGGGACGGGCAGGCGTGTGTCGGTGTCACACAGGCAGCAGTGGGCTCAAAGACAGGGTACTTGGGAACAGGGCAGGGGTCAGTCCTTACCTATTTCGCCCCAGTGAGCACAGCATTGAAGCGCAGAGGGCCCGTTGGTGTGTGGGGAGGCTGCCCCACTGCCCCCAAGGCCACGGCTGCCCCCTCCCTCCCTCTCGGAAACTCTGGAGCTGTCCCTGTCTGCCCTGGTGCTGTGAAAAATGAAACACGGAAGGAGGACATTCGCGGACGTGTTTTAATTTGCAGCATTTAATGAAGGGGCGAGGTCAGGAGAAGGCCCCCTTGAACAAGTCCAAACGAAAATCGTCCAGATCTGGAGCCCAGCTTCTGGAGCATCTGGCGGCCTTGGTGTTTCGTGAAAGCCACCCTGTGTTGACGGTTGGTTTTGATTAGACTTCCTGTCCCGACTCCCCTCGCCCCACTGTCGCAGGCATTTAAATAACATCGTCAAAGGCTTTGATGGCCCCTCTGTTTATCTTCCTGACAAAGCTGAGCTCAGATGCGCCTCCAATCCGCCTCCCCGTAGCCTTAACCCCCTGACCCACTGGAGCACGGCAGGCTCCTCCATAATAAAACTCCCCACTGTGGGGAAAGCGCCCCGGGCTGGCCGCGCTATCCGGAGGGCTCATGCCTCACATAACTGTGCTCCGTTTTGATGAAATATTCATCCATATTGATATTGGAGCAACAAAATGACGGTTGAAAAGTTCTGCAACCTCATCATGAGCTCAGTTGTGCCATGCTAAATGTCACTCTTTCAAAGAGTCGCAGGGATTTTGATTTGGCGGGATGGGTTCCTGCCCTTGGCAGTGAAAATGGAAACACAGCCAGAACCTCTGATCCGCGAACACCAACACCATGTCATATACGGCTCAAATCTAAGATGGAAATGACCGTTGCGCTTTGTTATCGTTTTAAAAGGAACGTGTATCTGCAAAATCCCAACCGATACAGATGTGAGGGACGTGGAAAATCAAAGTCACAAACGTTGCTGCTAGGTAGAGAGCCAGCCTTCAGATCTGTGGGCTAGTGCACGGCACATGTGGATGTATGGACACACACTCACACACGGACACACACAGACAGATACACACTTACACACGGACACCCACTCACACAGACACACATACACACTCATACATACACACTCACATGTGGACATACACACTCACACACAGACACACACACATACATACACAGATACACAAAGAGACACACACAGACACACACTCACACACAGACACACACTTGCAGAGAGTAGTTCTAAATATGTGAAGAGAGAGAGAAGAGAACAAGGAGAAGGTGGGGAGAGGTGGGGGAGGGAGGAGTCAGTGGGGGGGAGGAACAGGAAGGAAAGCGAGGGGGAAGATGGTGATGATGAAAATAAAGGAGGTGTCTTTTAAGCTGAGAAAGATAAATGCAGGCCATGGAAATGCAGTTTACAGCTGACCAATGAAGTCATTGCGTCTGAGGGAACGGGAGAGGCAGGGACAGTGTTCCAGGCAGCAGTCCAGCGGCGAGGCAGAGCATACCGTGGTGGGCCAGGAAGCTGAGCCAGGTTCACCGAGCCTGGGGGACAATGGGGAACGGTAAGGGAGGTGGCAGTGGCCAAAACAGGCTGGACTTGAAGGCTGCGAGGAGACGACAGAGAGTTTTCAGGGGGGCAGTGGCAGAGTCCGGTGTGGATGACCTCCGTGGGCTGAAGTGAAACCCATGTTGGAATGAATGACTCCCCATTTGCTGGGATGGAAAAATGAAAATTCAGGAAGATGCCAGTCTTCCCCCAAATGAACATGAATTTTCCTGACATGGCCAGTCATAACAGGACCTTTCCTGGAGCTTAATGGTAGAGAGATGTTCGTATCACAGTAATGCCTATCCTTTCATGAGTGCTGCAGTGCACTGAGCACGTTATTTGGCTTTTTTTTTTTTTTACTTTTTATCTCTTCCTTTCTCCATAACAACACGTAAGTGGCATTATCATCTCCATTTTTGATAACAGCTTTCTCGAGACATGGTACAATTTACCCATAAAGGGTACAATTTAGGATGCAAACTGTAGTGACTTTCAGGATACTCCCAGAGTATCACCACAACTCTAGAACAATTTCTTCACCCCAAAAAAGGAACAGCACCCACATCTGCAGTGCCATCCCAGTCCCCTCCACCTGCCTGGCCCTAACCCATCACAGCTGTGATTTCAGTCCCTGCAGGTTGGTGTCTTCTGGACAGCTCACGTAACTGGAGTCATGTAATGCATGGTCCTTTGCAGCTGGCTTCTTTCACTTAGCACGCTTTCAAGACTCACTCATGATGTAGCATGTGGCAGGGTTCCATTCCTCGAACATAGTCATGCTCCGTTGTGTGAGTCTGCCACAGTTATTTATCCATTCATCAGCTGATGGACACTTGGGTTGTTTCCACTCGTTGAGGATCGTTAACAATGCTGTCACCAATATTCATGGAAACATTTTAGCATGGATTTAAATAAAAAATCTACCTTGGGTATAAACCCAAGGGTAGAATTGCTGTGCATTATGGGTATCCCTTGGTTTAATCTATGGAGAAACTTCCAGACTGTGTCCCAAAATAGCTGCATCAATTTACATTCTCATCAGCAAGGGATGAGGGCCAGTTTCTCCCCATCCTTACTAACACTGGTCTCTTTGAAATAACAATGATTATAAAGGGTATGAAGTGGTAACTTGTTGTAGTTTTGACTTAAATTTCCTTGGTAATGAATGATACTGAGCACATCTCTCCTGTGCTTTTTGGCCACTGGTATCTCTTATTTGGATCCTTTGTCCTTTCTAATTGAGATGTTTGTCTTTTTTTATTATTTAATTGTATGGATTATTTATATATTCTAGATCCTACTCCCTTATCAGAAATATGATTTGTAAATATTTCCTCCTATTCTGTGGGTTGTTTTTTTTGCTTTCTCATTGAAGCACAAAGGTTATAATTTTGATTAAGTTCAATTTTTCTATTTTTAATTCTGTTTGTGTTTTTATTGTCATATCTAAAAAAATATTGCTTAAGCCAAGATCAGGAAGATTTATGTCTATGTTTCCTCCTAAGATGTTTAATAGTTTTAGCTCTTACAGTTAGGTTTTGTCCATTTGGTGTTAATTTTTGTGTGTGGTGTGAGGTAGGGGTTCTACTTCATTCTTTTGCATGTGGATATTCAGTTTTTTCAGCATCATTTGTTGAAAATAGCTATTCTTTCCCCCATTAATTGTCTTGAGACACTTGTCAAAAGTTATTTGGCTACAAATGTGAGAGTTAATTGCTGAATTTTTAATTGCATTGATCTAAGTCTATTTTAATGTCAGTACCACAATGTCTCAATTACTGTAGCTTTGTAGTAAATTTTGAAATTGGGAATTGTGAATCTGCCAATTTTGTTGTACTGTTTTGTAATTATCTTTGCTATTTTGGGTCTCTTGTATTTTCTTATAAATTTTAGAATCAGCTCTTCAATGTCTGCAAAGAGGTCAGCTGATATTTTATCAGGAATTGCATCAAATTTGTAGATTGGTGTGGAATATTTCCATCTTAACTGTACTGTCTTCTGATTCATGATCATCGAATGTCCTTCCATTTCCTTAGGTCTTCTTTACTTTCTTTCCACAATATTTTATCATCTTCAGAGTATAAGTATTATGCTTCACTTGGTAAATTTATTTCTAATCAATGTCTTTTTGATGCTATTATAAATGAAATTTCTTTCTTAATTTCATTTTTGGTTTATTCATTGGTACTATATAGAAATACAATAAATAAAAAAGAAATACAATGGATTTTTATATATTGAAATTGCATGCTCTGACTGTGCTAAACTTGTTTGTAGGTTCAGTAGACTTTTTACTGTGTTTTTAGGAATTTCCTTATACACCATGGCATCTGCAGGTAGAAATAGTTTTACTACTATCTTTCCAATAAAAACATCTTCCTAATTAGCCTGACTAGACCCTCTAGTGCACTGAATAGAAGTGAAGAGAGTAGACATCTTTGTGGTGTTCCTGATTTGGGGAGGAAATCATTCCATCTTTCACCATGAAGTATGACATTAGTTGTTAAAGTAGCCAATATTTTTTGTAGATCCCCTTTATCAGATTGAAGAAGTATCCATCCACTGCTTATTTGTTGGTTTTTTTTTTTAATCAATGAAAGGATGTCAAGTTTTGTCAAATACTTTTTCTGCAACTATTGAGATGACTATGTGGCACTGGCACTGTAATATATTGATACAGTGTATTACATATGTTGATGTGTGGATGTGAGACAAATCAGCCTGGCATTCCTTGGATAAATCCCACTTGACCATGGTGTATCATCTCTATTAGATGCTGCTGGGTTTAGTTTGCTAATATTTTCTTAAGGAATTTTGCTCCTATCTTTATGAAGAATATTGGTCTGAGGTTTTCTTTGCTTGTGAAATTCTTGACTGGTTTTGCTACCAGAGTGATACTGGCCTCATGCAAATAAACAAAAAAACTTGGGAAATGTTCTTCCCTTTTCTTTTCACCTTTTGGTAAAAATTTCTGAAGAATTTATATTAATTCTTTTTTATTTTATTAAACATATTTTTTATTTTAAAATTGTGGGGTACAGTTAAGGGTTAGGTATACAAATATGCATCATTCAGGCACCCTTGTTGATAAGGGGTATCCTCTCCTAATTTGTTTTTTAATGTGCAGTTATATTCACTGGCAAAGCATCTGGGCTTGGAATTTTTCTTTGTGGGAAGTTTTAAAATTATTAACTCAAAGTTTTTACTTGTAATAAGTCTACCAGATTTTCTATTTCTTCATGAGTCAGTTTTAGCCATTTGTGTCTTTCTAAGAATTCATTCATTTTGTCTAGGTTAGCTAGTATCATTTCCATTTTATAAATCAAGAAACTTTGACTTACATATGTTAGGAACATTCCTAATGTATTAAGCTAGTAACAGCCCTGTTTTATGCCAGTGTCAAACCCAGGTCTGCTTGAATCCAAGATCTGTAACCTTAACCACTTATTTAAATAATTCTGTGTTTTAGCTAGAAGAAAGCAACAATACAAAACAATACCCTGGAAAGAAAAATAAAACAAGTGGGTGAAAAGTTCTATCAGATATCAAAATACATTACAAAACAACAATAATTAAAACAGTATGGCACTAGCAGAAAGCTAGATATGTAGACATTATAAGAGAATCAATAACCTGGAAACAAACACACACACACACACACACACATATATATAGATATAGATATAGATAGATAGATAGATAGATAGATAGATAGATATAAATATATGATCAGAGTGTTTGTCATAGATATCTCCCATGGCCCAAACAACATCCAATATCCTCTTCCTTTTTCCTAACAGAACTTGACTGTATTCAAGAGTATATCCATTCCCCATTCAGCCATGCACCTCAGGCTGGCCCTCACTGATCTTGGAGATATGTCACCCCCTTGCTAGTGACTGGCTCATTCAAACACATGTCACACATTTCTGGCCAGTAAGACATGAGGTGAAGTTTGCTACTATGATTTGAACCAATGGCTCTCCAGAACTGTTCAGCCACTATTGTCTCAAGACTTCCTTTAACTATAATCCTAAATGTCCTTTAATAATTATCCTGTATAGACTTTTCTCTTTCTTGGTTTATTCCTGTATTAATTTGATTAACATATCCTGCAGTAGCTTCCTGAGAGAGGAAGGCAAGTGATTAATTTCTTGCATATTTTGAAGGGCTGTGGTAGAGCCATCTAAGGTGGAAATCATTTTTCTCAGGATGTTGAATAGATCTTCCCCTGACTTCTCACTTTCAATGTTGATGTTAGGTAGTCTGATAGTGCTTTGATTGTCAATCCTCTATGTGTAACCTATTTTCTGATATGGATTCTTTTTTTTTAACTTCTGATGTTGCTACTCTTTGTATCTTACTATGTGAGAGGCTTAACACATATACACAATGGAATATTACACAACCTTAAAGGGCAAAATTATGAACTTTGTAGCAACTTGGATGGATTGACAGTCTATCACAGAAACAAAGATCTGAGTACCACATGTTCTCACTCATAAGCAGACCCTGAGCATTTACCATAAAACTATCAGAAAGGGATTGGCAACGGAGAGAGGGGGACACCTAACATCAATAAAGGAACCTGATCTCAAACCAGGCGAAGTGGAGACCCAAGACAGGCCCAACACTTCACCTGTACGATGACCATTTGTATACCTAATCCTGAATTGTACCTCACATCCTTAAAAGAAAAAAGAAAAAACAAACCCATCTTGTTGACCATCTTCTTATGTGCCTTTCTGAAATGTCTACTCATGTTCTTCTATGGATGTTTTATTGGGTTGCAAGAGTTCTTCGTGGGTCTTTTCATCATTTGTCATCTATATTGCAGACATTTGCCTCAAAATAGTCTATTTTTCATGGACTTTATTTACAGTACCTGCCTCATACAAAAATGTTAGATTTTTAAATATGTTTATATTTTCTTTGGTAGTATCTAGGTTTTCTAAGTTACAAAATCCTCCTTAATCCGTAGGTTTCCCCAATAGCTTCCCGACTTGTCTTCAAGTGTTTGTATTGCTTACTCCCCACATGTAAGTGTTTAATCCATCAAAAAGTTGGTTTTGTACATAGCGGAAGCTAGAAACACAATGTGATTTTCCTCTAGGCATCACATGATCTGTGCCAGTTGTTTATCAAAAAATCTATCCTGTTCCCACTGAACTGAAACACCACCTTTGCTGTATCCAAGCCCCATGTGTGCTGGGGTCTATTTCTTACCTCCCTGGTCTCTTTGTCTATTCCAACGTTAATACCATGTTGTTTTCAATCTAGTGTTCAGATTCTTACTTGGTAAGAGAGCCAGGGTCTTGCTGTCATTTCCTTTTGTATAATAACTATTCTAATTTATTTTTAAATGAATGTTAAAGTTTTGTAAAATCTCCCCAATACAAAATTTAAGTGAAACGGCTTTTAATCTGTAAGTTAATTAAGAATAAAGGACATTTTAGATAGTTTTCTTTCCAGCCAAGAACTTGACGTCTCCTTCCTTTGGTTGCAATCTTGTCTCATGTTCTTCAATGGGATTTTAGAGATTCTGCGTGTGGTTTCTACACCCAAACAACACCCAGTATCCTCTTCCTTTTCCCTAACAGAACTTGACTTTATTCAAGGGTATATCCATTCCCCATTCAGCCATGAGCTAGACAGGATGCAACGAAGCTACATTTACTTGGTTTGCGGCAATATGGATTAGCTCAACTACGAAAAGCAATTTCACGAAGGGTTAAAAAAAAAGAGCATTTCTGTGGGAAGGAGCCCACGCTTCAGGATTTATCCTCAAAATATTTCCAAAGGAAATAAAAGGCCACAGGTGGAGGATAGCATTGTTTAAGATGTTAAACATTTAGACTCAATATAAAAGTGTAAGGAAAGAAAACAGTTTTCAGTCCAGGGTAAATCCACTTAATAGCATAAGTTGGCAGGGTGCAGTGGCTCATGCCTGTAATCGCAACACTTTGGGAGACTCAGGGAGGAGGATCCCCTAACACCAGGAGTTCAAGACCAGCCTGGACAACGTGGAAAGGCCCTGTCTCTACAAAAACATTTTAAAAGCATAGCTGGTTGTGGCAGCATATGTCTACAGTCCCAGTTACTCGGGAAACTGAGGTGGGAGGATTGTTTGAGCCCAGGAGTTGGAAGCTGCAATGAGCTATGATCACACCACTGCACAATAGAGCCAGGTCCTGTCTCAACAAACAGATAAATATATTAGCATAAAATAGCATAAGTCATTAAGAGGGCAATTTGAAAGTTATGTGGCAAGTATTATAAGAGGAAAAATGAGATATACAATTGTATGCAAACGCTAAAACCGAAAATATATAAAATGCAGGGAAAGTCACAGATGAGAAATACACAAATATTAACAACATAGTTGACTGTGAGCTTTTCCCTCTGTTTTCAAAACTTTTTGCAGCATCATTATTTATTTTGACTATTTTAAAAGGCATAAAGCATTACTAGTCACGATTCACTGGACGGGCAGTTGGTTTGATTTAGGAGAAAATGTTGGAATGTTTTCTCTGAAAAGCAATTTGACTCATTTTAAATCTACATGACAACCAGGATCAACTTCTCATGACGCGTTTACAAACAGAGACCCCACTCGAACAGATACAAGTCTTTCACAATGAGCAGCTTATGTGCAATACAACACGCCGTCTGTCTGAGAACCATGTTTCTCTTAAGTAGGTTAAATCTGTCCCTGCGATCTTGTTCGGAGGGTTGATTTGCATCTGAAACCCTCCTTGAAGTACAAAGATAAACTTCAGCCCAATTAAGATTGCATTATCCTGTATTCTCATTAACAAAATGGAACAGAGCAAAATTTCCCCTGCACCACCACTTATTACATGAATAAGGTCTTGTGTTCGTTAAAAAAAATAAGACCAAAGTAACTGTCACTCTCTCTCCCTAGAATGCAGGTTTACACAAGCCCAGTCTTAGTGACACGACATGTAAGATGTGCTGCACACCCACTGCATGCTGGGAATTGCTGTAGGCATCTCACATATCTTATCTCATTTAATTTTTATGAGGATCCTGAGACTGGAATTATTGGTTCAATTATGGTGTGAGAAACTGAATGTCCGAAAGCTGTGACTTGCTCAGGGTCACACATCCATGAATGTGTATGTGATCGTTTACTCATTCAACAGACATTAAAAGAACCACTCTTCTGTGTGGCGGTGGCACATGTGGGGGCTAGGGAGGACTTGGGCCACCTCCACAGTCCATCAGCCCCCATGCAAACCACCCCAGTAAGTATGTGTTAGTGACAACAGGGTGCTTGCTGAGCAAATGAACTTCTAGACGAGTTCTGCAGACCTCCTTCTGCCCCATGGTCTCCCCATTCCCAACCCTCCTCGATGGAAATGCCGAAAGTGTCACAGGGTGCTTCACAAACACCCAGTACGGTCAGTCTAGTCCACAGCCAGGGCCCAGCACCAGGGCTTCCGCAGGCTCCGGGACAACTGGGTCATGTGTGGAAAATTGAGTGCTTGCTCACGGACATGCGATCCTCAAAGCAGGGCCTGCAGTGTCCGCATGCCTAGGGCCTGAGAACCACTAATCTCACAGACTCAGTCCAAGGTTCATCTCACCTGAAATCTGGCCTATGCTCACCACATGGTGCACATCCTCTCAAAGTCACTTTTCTGGAGTGATTCTCCTAGACACTTCTGATCCTGCAAGAAGTAAGTCCTTACCATGTGCAGTCACGCACCATGTCTGACAGCTCCGTATAATTCACAGCAAACCAAACTGTGTTTAAAGAATTGAAGTGAGGATGAATGAAATTTCAAACGCATCAATGTGTCAATAATTAGATAGCAATATGGATGAGGTGGATGCGTCATGATCCAAATCATTTCTACCTTTGCTGTTGATCAGTTCCAATACTCCATTTCTAGAAGATATCTATTTTACTGCAGTGGGAAATCAGAATCACCATGTGACTAAACCTAGGGAGAAATGAAAATTTCTACCAATAAGTTTAATCGCATGCATCTGATTTCAGGATTGCCATTTGAGGTGATATGAGTCTTCATTTGAATGATGTCTTTAAAGGATTTGCCCATGTATTCTTTGCATACACAGATACTGAAACGCTGAGGTAATTTCTACCAACATTTAAAATAATTTGAATAGAGGTGAAGATTCAGCTTTGTACAGATTGGAGACCAATAAGGGATGGATGGATCAAGATGACAACATCACTTATTTTAGATTGCTGTCCACCTCAAAACTGTTGTCCTTGAAGTCTCCCAGGACAGGTTGCATATTTGTCCAAACTGAATGCACCCCCAACTGGGTTCTGAATATCATTTTGCTTTGAAACACATGACTCTGAAAGCATAATTTGGCAGTGTTTCTCAAAGTCCGACCTTGACCTACTGACATCAGTCAACTGGGACTGGAGAGCTTTGTAAACGGAGATGCCTGTCTCCCTGGTTCAGTTGTGTGTGGTTGGGAGCTCTCTCGAGTGGTTTCAATCCACATCTTGAGGCGGGAACTTCTATGTCTGAAGACATCTTGCTCAGGATGTCTTGGGCTGCAGGAACAGAAGCCTTTGATTTAATAGGCATAACCAGTAGAGAACATGTATCTCGCATCATTTTGTTCATAGTTCTAGGAGGGCCACAGCCGCTCTGGGCATCGCATACTTCAAAGTTCAGAGGCAGGAAGAGCCCACCCTTTTGCCAGCCCTGTTTTTCCCTCTTTTTCTGGAATGACCCCAGACAACAACCTCCTGTGGGTCTTTGACCAGAAACTGCTTCACACGCTGAGGTCTAAAACACACCATGCACTGGCGACCACTTAGGGGCTGCGGCAATTCATTTAGACGAGCTGAAAATGACCCCTGCATCACTTGGGGGCGAGGAGAACACCCAAAAGAATGTGGGGTCCTGAGAGCAGAGAAGGTAGTAAGTGGATGTTTGAGGCGATGGGTACCCCAGTCGCCCCTGTTTGGTCAAATACCACATGCACTCCCAGAATGTGTTCAACTGTGACACACCAACTTTAAAAGGGAGCTCATGAACCACCATTGGATGCTCAGGTGCCAGGAAATTGTGTCCCCTCTCATTTGGGGGTAACAGCCTGTAATTACTGCTCTCCACAACAATGCAGCACAACACAACACACAAGGTGACTCCAGGATGCTTTCCATCAAGTAAAACTGAAACTTGGCTTCCACAAAAAAATGACCCGTTCCCCTCCCCGTGCCCTGGCAATCTGTTTTACTTTCGGTCCCCATGATTTTGACAACTCCAGCCACCTTGTGTGAGTGGACTCATCCGGTGTTAGTCCATGTGTGCCTGGCTTATTTGCTTGGCATGATGTCCTCACGGCTCCTCCATGTGGTAGCCTGTGTCAGAAGGCCCCTCCTCTTTAAGGTTGGATGACATCCCACTGTATGGATGGACCACATTGTATTCACCCATCCATCCACCAACGAATGCTTGGGGTGCGTCCACATCCCAGCTATTTGTAATAATGTTGCTGTGAACGTGGGTGTACAAATATCTCCTTGAGATCCTTGTCTTGCTTTGTTTTTTAAGATGAGGATGGATATCAAGACCTTTGTCACTGCTAAAAAGAAAAAACTAAAAATAAAAATTAGCCAGGTGTGGTGGCACGAGCCTATAGTCCCGGCTACTTGGGAGGCTGAGGTGGGAGGATCGCTTGAGCACAGGAGTTGGAGCCTGCAATGAGCTATGATCACACCATTGCACTTTAGCCCAGGTGACAGAGCAAGACCCGCCTCTAAAAACATGAAGATGGCTAGACACTGTTCACATGCCAAGGGGAAAGCCCTAGAAGAGAAGAGTTGAGAATAAGAGAAAGAGATTTGTGTGAGTCTGAGACAAGGGACTCCATGTGATGAGGCAGGTGGAGGTGTGGCCTGTGAAGCTCATGGCCCAGGGCCTCCACATTTTCAAGGAGATGGTGGTCAGAGGCTCTGGGGACTGTGAGGGTCAGGAATAGCCATGAGGGGTGTGGGCGACGGAGTCACCAGGAGGGAGAGAGAAAGGACGAGACCACAGACCTGCCACCCAGCAACACTCGCAGCCCCAAGAGAGAGGCAGCTGGGGTCCCCAAGGTCGGGGCCAGGGACAGCAGAAGGCCATAGCTTAGAGGTGGTGAGGGCACACAGGGGCCAGTGGAGGGTCGGTCAGGCTACGTTGGAGTAGAAGAAGGCGGTTGCAGGTAGATATCATTCATTCATTCCTCAGTTCACAGATCCCCTTAGGAAGCCTGTTCCCTGCAGTTCCCTTGCTCTCCCTTCAAGGCACCCTGCCGCAGCAGGGCTAGTGGGGTCTGGGAGACGGCATTTCTATCAGACTCCCAGGTAAGGCCAGGGCTGCTGGTCCACAGGGCACACCCAGGAAAGTGCTGGTCTAGCCCGACACTCTCCGTCTTTGGTGTGGATGAAGGAAAGCAGTGTGGGTGGACAGGCAGGAGCCCAGCATCATAGAGCTGAGTCAGCGCCTTCCACGCCTCCCCCCAGTCCCGCCCACCCAGGACATCCTTCCCCCTAGACTGTGACATGCAGAATTTGATTCCCATCTGGCACGCAGAGAGCAGACAAACTTCAGCCTCACCAGAGGCTCTTTCTCTGCAGATGAAATTCCTGGATAAACCACCAGGCATGCTGTCTTGGGGCACACAGGCCCCCATTGGAACCCGGTGTCTAGGGGCAGGGGTGAGGCTGGGTGGTTCTTGAATTCAGCCAACTGGAATGACAAGATGAATATGAGAGGGAGGAGGTAATTGTTTTGAAAAATTACATGTAAGGGATTCATTGGAATTGCCTTAGTTTCCACCCCCCCCCCAACTCCATCTATAGCTTTATAAGCACAGTCTGGATCACAGCTTCATAGGGGTCTTGAGATCTTTGAATGGAAGGAAACAAGTCAGTGCTTGTTCTGATCATGTGATTTTCTGCTTTAAAAACTTCAGAAGCTGACTGGTTCCAGAATATGGTCAAAATGTCCGACTGTGGCATACAGGGTTCATGTCACTTGGTCCTCAACCTTCTTTTCCAGTCAGCCATTCCTGCCACCCCTGCCGCAATCCACCAGGACCCTAGGACTGGCTGACCCTGAACTGACTTGGGGTTCTTCTGTCCTCTGTGTCTTTCACTGTTTCCTTGTGCCCGAACATTCCTCAGCACAAGGTTCACAAACTTAGGGGCTGTGGGGTAAACCTGCGTCGGGGATGTCCAGGCTTCCGGCCTCTCTTCCTTGACAGCCACTCTGTGAATGAATGGATAGACAGGATGTGGTCCACCCATGGAAAGGAGCGGCACTCTGACACAGGTTACCACGTGCTGGACCTTGGAAACGATGCTGAGTGAGACGCCAGTCACAAAAGGCCATGTGTTGTATGATTCCAGTTGCATGAAATGCCCGGAGGAGGCAAACCCTTCAGATTGAAGGAACATTGGTGGTTTCCAGGGTACTGAAGGAGGGAGGAATGGGGAATGATGGCGAATGAGGACTGGGGTGATGAAAATGGGGGTTTTGTTTTGTTTTTTGAGTTGGAGTCTTACTCTGTCACCTAGGCTGGAGTGCTGTGGCATCATCCTGGCTACTGCAGCCTTGACCTGCAGGGCTCAGACCATCCTTCCACCTCTGTCTCCCAAGTAACTGGGACTATAGGGGCAAGCCACCATGCCCGGCTAATGTTTTGATTTATTGCAGATACGAGGTCTCGCCATGTTGCCCAGGCTGGTCTTGAACTCCTGGGCTCAGGAAATCCTCTTGCCTTTGCTTCCCAAAGTGCTGGGATTACAGGTGTGAGACACCACACCCAACCTCTAAAAATGTTTAGGAACTAGATAGAGGTGGGTGTGCACAACACTGTGAATGCACGGAGTGCCACTGGATTGCTCGCCTAAAACGGTTAATTTTATGTTATGTGAATTTCACCTCAATTAAAAAACAAACAAATAACTAACGGATAAAACAACCCAGACCCAGCAAGTCTGAGTCCTCACTTCCTCGTGGTGAGGATCAGCCGGGCTGAACAGTCACTGGCCCGTCCGGCCCAGGGAGTGTCCACACTTGTGCTTGTCACTGTCCCTGCTTCCCTCCTTGGGTCATCAGTGAGAGAGTGCATTTTCTTCATAGACCTGAGGAGTATGCATCCAGCAGCCCGGATGCCTACTCTTCACAGAGATTCAATGTCTGTCGCCTGGTCTGTCTCTCTGGTGTCACCACCCACTACTCCCCTGCCTGCGCCTGGAGTTCTTGCTGTGCCAAGTTACTTGCAGTTCTCCATTTTTTTTTCTTATTTATTTTTTATTTTTGAGAAGGGCCATGCTCTGTCGCCCAGGCTAGCGTGTGGTGGTGTGACCATAGCTCACTGCAGCCTCCAGCTCCTGGGCTCAAGCCACCTTCCTGCCTCAGACTCCCAAGTAGCTGGGACTACAGATGTGCACCACCACGCCCGGCCTACAGTTTGCTAAACACCTGACACCTGCTCAAACCGCTGACCCTCCTGCTCCCTACAAAGCTCAGGCATTCTTTAAGGCTTCAGCAGCGTCAAGTCCTAAAGCATCTCCCAAACCAAGCCACTTCCCTCCGAGTGCACACTGGCTTTGTAGCACTCTGCTCTCACTCCATGGTGGATTTGCCCCCTCTGGATGTAACCCCTGGAAGGAGAATCTGTATCTAGTCATTTTTCTTAAGTTCCAGAGTCAGGCAGAGTGGTACCCGGTAACTGACACCAGTAGGGTCCTGGTTGTGCTGTAATACAGAAACTCTTGAAAGTCACAATTTACCCTCAGTTCCTCTCTGTATTTTTTTTTTAAGTTGGGTTCTCACTCTGTCTCCCAGGCTGGAGTCAGTGACACAATCAGAGCTCACCACAGTCTCAACCTTCTGGGCTCAGCCTCCCAAGCAGCTGGGACTAGAGGTACCTTCCACCATACCCAGCTAATCTTTTTTTTTTTGTAGAGATGAGAGGTCTTACTATGCTGCCCAGGCTGGTCTCAAATTCCCGGCCTCAAGCAATCCTCCTGCCTCAGCCTCCCAAAGTACTAGGACCACAAGCATGAGTCACCAAGCCCAGTTGTCTTTGTATCTTTTCTCTTTAAATTTTAGATGAGCTTTGGGAGATGTGATGGTTGTACCATCAGATGAATTAGGAGTTTTGCCTACATCTTGCTAAATCACAACTTCTTAGTCCTTATAAACCAGCCAATTCATACTTCACACGGCAATTCAGGCATAATTTAGGGGAAAGTGTTACTTCCACCCTCTAACGTCCGTTCATGAGATTTTTCTCTTCTGAGTTAAAGCCCTAAACATCCATTTCTTGTTGTATTGCTCCATCTGCTGGCAAGGTTTCAGAACATCAGTCTCATCACCTTGAATCCCTCTGAAAAAGTTGTTCCAAAATGTGCCTTTTCATTTTTAAAAAGTGCAAATCTTTGGAAAGCTATTTCCCATTCAAACTGCTCTTCACTTCCGGTGCCTTTTCTCATAAATTCCCTAAGTGTCAACGACAGCAGAATCACGGATGTCGTCCCAAATTCCAAAGACTTCTCCGAGCATAAGGAGTCACAATTTACCCTCGGTTCCTCTGCTTTTGTTTTTGTTTTGTTTTGTTTTTGGAATCAGGGTCTCACTCTGTCCCCCAGGCTGGCGTGCACTAATAACTTACTGTCATTAGTTAAAAGAGAATGTTTTGCTCCCATACCAAACCTACTGAAGCAGGGCTATTGGGGATTTTGTATTTTTCAGAAGTTCTTCCAGTCGGTTTTTACGCTGAAGCTGGTAAGGGAAATGCTGGCATCTAGCCTGTTCCCCCCATGGCACAGATGAGACTCCAGGACTTGGGGAAGTAGCTCGAGGAGTCCTTAGCCTTCTCTAGCCCCTGTCCTCAAATATACACTCAAGTATGAATTAAAAAACCGGCATGTGTGCTGTATAAATGAGACTTTTTTTTTTGAGTTGGAGTCTCACTCCATCACCCAGGCTGGAGTGCAGTGGCATGTTCACGGCCACCGCACCATCGACCTGCTGGACTCCAGTGATCCTTCCACCTCAGCCTTCCAAGTAACTGGAACTACAGGCACACACTACCACACCTGGCTAATTTTTATTTTTAGTTTTTTCTTTTTAGCAGTGAC
>CAUYQG010060096.1:0-21542 GCA_963574415.1 Tarsius wallacei | reverse complement strand
TACAATAAATCAAAAAAAATTAGCCGGGTGTGGTAGCGCGCGCCTGTAGTTCCAGCTACTTGGAAGGCTGAGGTGGAAGGATCGCCGGAGCCCAGCAGGTCGAGGCTGCGGTGGCCAGGAGCGGCCACTGCACTCCAGTCTGGGCGACAGAGTGAGACTTCAACTCAAAAAAGAAAAAAGCTCTCTGATCTATTTCATTCAGTGTATATATGTGAGGGTCTCACAGGCACTGTTTTAGACACTGGTGATACAACACTGACCAGAGCACAATATACTTTGTGACATCTTCTGAAATTGTTGTCAAGACATACTTTCAAAGGGGAGTATTTCGAACTAGGCGGAAACTAATCAAAGAAAGGTAAATACCTAAGTCATTTTGTAGAGTTGTACTTATAGGGAACTGCGATATAAACTAATAAGCTCACTGAAGACAGGGATTTTTGCTTGGCTTTCATCTGTTGTATTCACTGCTATATCCCCAGGGCTGAAAATAGTGCTTGGATCATGGGTTAAATATTCAGTAAATATATGTTGTTGATTGAAATATTTATTGTTTTAAATTTGTATAATTGTAGACATGTACTTTGGCAAATTATTTTTATGTCTATCTAATGGAAAATTTTAATATCTCAGTTGCTTTATTTTTAAAGTTACCTACTTGGGCCATACATGAAATGCTAGAAAGGCTTATTAAGATTGATAATTATATATATGGTTATTTGACATTGCAAAGAATAGATTTAGAAAGGACCTTAAGAGGTTATCTTTTGTTCAGGTTCCTGCCTAGGAAAACTGAGTAAGATGATTAGGTATGTATATTTAATTAACCATTTAAAAAACCAGGACAACATATTTGGGTTCCCTCTTCAGAAAATGCAGAAAGGTACTTAACCCTAGATATAAAGAGACTAACCTGAAAATTTTAGAACTTCTGTGTGGGAAAGTGGCAAAAAAAAAATAGAGCCTAACTAAGCTGTTCTTTGTTGATATCAGAAATGGGCCTGTCATTCATTTTGGCATTGAAGCATAACCTCCTATCTCAGGGGGCAGGACCAGGACATTTTTTTTCCTCCCTCAAGAGCTGGACAGTTATTACAGGTTCAAAAAGCCCGACCAGTTTTTCAAGAGTTTCTCCTTTTTCTTTCCCCCTAAACTCGTGGTGCTTATGCTCTGCTTTCAAGATGCATTAAGATCTCCTGCTTTGTGACTGCTTTGGAGCCAGCAAATACCCTGACATGTATAATTCGAATTATGCAGGTTTTATGAGTAAGTCTAATCTTTTTTTTTTTTTAACTAGTTAAAATCCAGGTGATATTTATAAAAATGTTACCTTGAAGTTAGGCATTTTATCATTTTACCACTTTTACTCTAAGCATTTTTTTAACTAAAAAAAATTATTTTAATTTAATAAGAAAGCAAGGCTCTACATAGAAAAGCCCCACTTCTTAAGACCTGCACTTTTAATTTATTTTGAAGTGTCTTTGTTACAGACATTATTCATAGATCTTTTGAAAGCCAGTTAACCAAACAGTTTTCTTGAGCATCTTTTTAGTTTTGCTGAGAAGTATTTTAAATGGAGCTTTTCTGAGCTCGATTACTTACGTCTGACACAGTCTCAAGTTTCCACTGAATGGTAACAAAGACTGTAGAGTGTTGTTGGTACTGCAGTGAGAGGCATGCTTCCTTAGACCAGGTAAGAGAGATCAGTTTGTTTCTTACTGCTGGGTGAGTTTTTACAGCGTTTATTTTATATTCTTTCAGCAGCAGCAATATTAAATTGGTAA
Organism: Tarsius wallacei; assembly: GCA_963574415.1. NCBI lineage: Eukaryota > Metazoa > Chordata > Mammalia > Primates > Tarsiidae > Tarsius > Tarsius wallacei. The sequence goes on along the minus strand of CAUYQG010060096.1, from coordinate 19,758 downwards.
ATAGCCAGGAGCACGCTGATTTCAAGAAGTCCTTGCTTGTTGCAGACAGAAAAACTACTAAAGCTTGGGGGTTGGGGTGGGGGGGGAGGGGTAGAGTTAGCTTAGTTTATCACTCAGTAACTTATATAAATTAATTAAAATGTGAAAACAATTCCGGAGCTCAATTTTCTTCAATAAAGAACTAAAGAAGCAGTTGAAGAAGTGAACAATTTTAGAGATACTTTATGGCTATTACTTGTGAAAGCAATTGAAATGATAGTTTTTACTTTCATTTTTCCCCCCAGTAGTTAATAAAATAAGTTTTGCTCTTAATTAAACATTTTTTTCATTTATGAAAACTTTTAAATTGTCAACAGCACAATGCACTCCCTCAGAATCTTTGAAAATCAACCTGACACTTGAAAAATATTTCAGCTTTTAGCTGTTTCATTCCTTTTTTTTCTAGTACATTTTTCTTAAAAGTATTTGTGCTTTGAAGATGTCAGCTGTATTCTAATGAAGCTTAGGCATTGTTTGCTCATAAAGGGGCCGGTGCATTCCACTGCTTTATGGTTTATTATGAGGCACAGTGTGAGAGTGTGGGTGGCACCATTTGGTGTCTGCTTCTTGGGGTAGTGACTGCCATTATGTTAGCCTTGGATTGGCAAAGAAAATATAGCATACAAAATGCTATGTGACTCTGGATATTGTGAGAAAATTCTTATCCCTAAGCAATTCTTAATGAACTGGGAATGTGTGACAACTTGATTGCGTTGATCATTTCAAGTATACCCTTGAAGTCTGCATTTTTGTTACAATTTACATTCTGTCAGGCACATGTCTTGTTTTTTTATGTATGTAGCATTTAGTAATTCTTTGAACTTCAGAAAGGAAATGGATGTTTCTACATAAACTATGACATTGTTAATCGATATGGTAAAATTTTAAATAATACATTCACTTAAAAGAGTTTTAAGAAAGTTAGTGTGGGGAGAGAGGAGGAGTGGGAGAGGAGGTCAGGCAGAGAGCCTTTCTTTCAGTTAGGAAAGCCCTGGCTAAGAAAAAAGCAACAGATGTTTCTTCTGTTACAATTGAGGTGGTTTCATTCAAAGCTCACACAGTAGCTGAAATGGGGAGAGGAGGTCATAAATCTGACTTAATCAATGGATAAATAAAACTTAGACTTTTAAAATTTATTATTCTGTATTCAGGATTCAGTATAGGGTAACAAAATAAGTAAATCCCATTTAAAGAAGATTTTTTTTTTTAATCTTCAAAAATTGTGTGCAATTAATGAAAATGTGAAAACAGTAATGTTAGTGCATTTAAGTTGAGAAAAAAATTGATAGTTAAATCATATAGACTGTTTTTAAGAACCTGAGCCATGTAAAATGCATAGGAAATACTTAGGTTGCAAAAGTTTGTGGTTATACTGTAAGTACAAAGGCTTAAAATGAAATTGAAATATGAAACATCAGTTGCATATGTTGCTCGATCATCTCATCTTCTGAAAGAAGCCTGAGACATACTCCTAAGACCTTTCAATGAGAAATGTGGGAGAAATGTTGTGGGTTTAATTGAAATGATGTGTTGCAGTTTGCCTCTAAAAAGAAAGATAATAAGCTTAGATTGGTTGCGAATGCAAAAAAGAGAATGTTTATCTGCTAAAAGAGTAGGAAGGAAGAGCTTGGAAGCCATATGCATCTAAGGAAAGCAGTCAGAATGTAAAGAAATGGTTTTTTGAGTTTGTGGCATTCAGAATGAGAAAGTAAAAACCTTTCCTTTTACAAGTAACACAAAGAAGTCCTATGCTCTTATATAATGTGCATTTATATGCATTACAACTTTATGCATTTCTTAAAGGTAGCTCCTGAAAATCAGTGCTGAGCACCAAGTCTTTCACAAGACACTCATTAAACATTCGCTTTAGCCTACACTGTAAAATTAGTAATTCAGAATAGCCAAGAAAGTTTTCAAGCCATAGTTTAAATTGTGTATATGGATAAAATATTAGACAGTTTTCTAAATATTTAATTGGTCTAAGGAGAAGACTTGAAAATATATCAACATTCAAGGAAATTTTTAAAAATTTCTCTTGTTCTTAGCTAGGATCTGTGGGCTTCCCTGAAGATTTTCTTTTTTTTCAAATAATGACAATTTAGAGATTTTGAAATTCATTTGATCATTGTTTTAATTAAAATTAAGAGTCTAAAATTGATCTATGTATATATATATATATATATATATTTTTTTTTTTTTTTTTTTGAGTTGGGGGCGGTCTCACTCCATTACCCAGGCCGGAGTGCAGTGGCACACTCACGGCCACCCCAGCGTGGACTTCCTGGGCTCCGGTTACCCTTTCACCTCAGCCTTCCAAGTAGCCAGGCTCACGCTACCACACCTGGCTAATTTTTTGTAGAGACGAGATCTCACCATGTTGCCCAGACTGGTCTCGAACCTGTGGACTCAGGCAGTCCTCTCATCATGACCTCCCAAAATGCTGGGATTACAGGCTTGAGCCATTGTGCCTGGCCCATTTTGCTTTTTTTTTTAAGGAATAGCAACATGTATGGTTGAGGTTTTTTCTAAGATAAGTAAAATAACTTATAGAGTTTAAAATGGATTTACAAACTGTAGATTTGCTTTAAGTAAGAATTTTTACTATTTTGATCAAATAATGTAAGTTTTTAGTTTTAGGGTAGAGATGAGGTCTTGTCAAGTTGCCCTGGTTGGTCTCGAACCCCTGAACTCAGGTAATCGTCCTGCCTCCGCCTCCCAAAGTGCTGGGATTTATAGGCATGAGCCACCGCATCTGGCTAAATAATGTAATTTTTTTTTTTTTTGAATCAGCGTCTTACTCTGTTGCCCAGCCTGGAATGCAGTGGCACACTGCTCATGGGCATTGTAGCCTCAACCTGTTGGGCTCAGATGATCCTTCTACCTCTACTTTCCAAGTAGCTAGAACTACAGGTGTGCGCCACCACACCCAGCTAATTATTTTATTTTATTTTATTAGAGATGAGGTCTTGCCATGTTGCCCAGACTGATCTCGAACCTGCAGGCTCAAGCAGTCCTCTCACATCTGTCTCCCAAAATGCTAGGATTATAGGCATGAGCCACTGTGCCTGGCCCAAAATACTTTTTCTTCAGAAAAATATAGATATTAAGCAAATCTTCCCTCTTACCCCACCACAGAGATTAGAAATTTATTTATAGTGAGCCATTACTTATTCTATTTGCAAACATATATGTAAGGGAGCGAAAAAGGCTCAATCAGTTACTCTGAGCATGCTGGCTTGGGTAACAATGAATAGATAAGGTTCAGATTCCCTTAAGTCTTCAGTTTTGTGTTAGAGATTTGTGTTAGATGATTACAAAGCCAAGAACCACAGGAACTTCATTCCTGAAGTCTTCTTTCAGTGCTTTTTTTTTTTTTTTGAGTTGGAGTCTTACTTTGTCACCCAGGCTGGAGTACAGTGGCACGCTTCAGCCTTCCAAGTAGCTGGAAATACAGGCACATGCCACCACACCCAGCTAATTTTTTGATTTATTGTAGAGATGAGGTCTTGCCAAGTTGTCCAGGCTGGTCTTGAACCTGTGGGCTCAGGCAGTCCTCTCACCTTGGCCTCCTAAAGTGCTGGGATTTATAGGCGTTAGCCACCATGTCTGGTCAGCATATATTTTAAATAGTGAAATCAATGGAAATAATTTCCACTGGAAAGTAAAAATGTTTATTAGAAATCAAAGATGATGAAAGAATGACCTCTAGATGGCAACTGAATTAGGATAGTTGTTTTTTTCTTCTTCCATTTAGCCACTGCCAATCAATTTCTAGATAACAAACTTGAATTGGCTTGGTTTCTTATAGAATATAAATATACAGTATAAGAGAACTTGGTTTATCATATAGAGTATATACCTACACTATAATGAAAACTAATGTGCTCTTCTCTAACATCGATTGAACATATACTCACCAAGTCCATAATTTACATCTACAGGGATAGTGAGAATTTATCTGAAAATAATTCGACTGATTTGCTCTTAATTTCTTAATTTGAGGGGTTAGGAGTCTCAACTGTTTATTGCTGTTGCTGATGCTGTTTTCCTTGTTGAATAACTTATTGTCACGTCTACATTTATAATTGTAATTGACACACATTTTTGATAACTACAGTTTGTGATGCTATCATAGTTTTGTATTACATGTGGAGTCATCAACTTTTTTGTTAATGCCCTCTAGTCCATCAAACCTTACGTTATAGCATGCTATTGCCTTCCAGCCTGGATAACAGAGTGAGACTACAACTCCAAAAAAAAAAAAACCTTTCACATTGTTTAGGAGCATGTGGAACAGTATGAGTACTGTGCTTTGAGTATATTAGGAGTTAACTGTTTTGTGAAGGATCTGGGAACTATCATATAGTCACATTGTTTCTTTCTACTGAGTTTCAAGCAGCCAATTTGTAAATGAATTTTTAGATGGTAACTCTAAAGGTGGAGAACATCCACAAGGAACTTATTTTGCACTTTGCTCACCTGTGAGGAAAATTTGACAACTTTCTTGTCAATTTCTCAGACAGAAAAACGGAGAAACCACTACCTGGGCACTTACTGTGTACCAGGAAGACACAGTAGAACTTATTTCTAAAGTTTGCGAAAAATCTTTTCATGGATAAGTTTTTAATAGAGAGGCTTCATTGACATGGATGTCTAACTAAGATTTCTTACACAATCTGACTTAAATAGCTCTCAAGTGGCATATATGTTGAAATAAGACTGTAACTTACTGCAGTTTTGAATGAACTGTTTAGGATGGTATTATGGAACAATGATCCCTTTTTTATTTCCTAAGGAAAAGAACTACTTTGAATTTTTTTTATTTTTTATTTTGAGTTGGAGTCTCTGTCGCCCAGGCTGGAGTGCAGTGGCACCTTCACAGACACCGCAGCCTCGTGCTGGGCTCAGGCTATCCTTCTGCCTCAGCCTTCCAAGTAGTTGGAACTACAGGCACACGTGACCACACTGGGCTAATTTTTTGATTTATTGTGGAGACGAGGTCTCACCAAGTTGTCCAGGCTGGTCTCAAACCCATGGACTCAGGCAGTCCTGTGGCCTCGGCCTCCCAAGGTGCTGGGATTACAGGCTTGAGCCATTGTGCCCAGCCCTACTTTGAAATTCTTAACTCATGGGTGGTCTTTAGTCTCTTTGGCCTCATGTCCTAAAGTTTTAAATTTATTTTAAGAACCCAACTTTTAAATTCAAAGTCTATCTGCAGTCATTGTCACCTCTTATAAATATTAGAAAAATATCTCACTTGTTTGTACATTTGAAAGGATTACTTGTTACCACTGTCTGGTTACCATCTCAGAGGGATTATAAACTTCTTCATGAGAATGATTGATTTCCAATGACATACTCTCGGGTATTCTAGTCCTCATGAATTCTGATGTTTGTGGTTGCACCTTGCCTTGATCAACTCTAGCCATTCAGTGGCTGTTGGTGTGAGATAAAATGGGCTGCTTTCTGTGCGCTTTTTACTAGCCTGTTAAACAATATGTGTGTGCCATCTGGTGAGTATATTGACTGTGGCGATGGTGCTAAAAGTAGCAGTTGAAAATGGGCCAAACATTGAAATAATATAGCACATAAGAACAAGAAATTGAAGAAATAAGGGTCATTCCGCCCTTTCTCTTTGAAATGAAAACAGAGATAAGTTCAGAGTGCTAGAGTCAATTGACACCTTTACTTTCTTAATTTGAACAAAGAGAAGGACCCTTGAAGTAGTCTTTCTTTCCCACTGTTGCCTGATCATGAGAATCATCTGAGTCACTTGTTAAAAGTATGATTCTCCACCTAGCTTCTGATTCTTCAGGTGTCCATTGGTGCTAGGAATGTCTATTTTGTTTTTGGTTTTGAGTCAGGTGTCTTACTCTGTCTCCCAGGCTGGAATGCAGAACGATCACAACTCACCACAGCCTCAAAACTCCTGGGCTCAGGCGATCTCAAAACTCCTGGGCTCAGCCTCCCAAGTAGCTAGTACTACAGGGGCCGTTGTGCCTAGCTAATTTTTTTATTTTTTATTTTTGTAGAGATAAAGTCTTGCTCTGTTGCCCAGCTGGTCTCAAACTCCCGAACTCAAGCAGTACTCTTGCTTTAGCCTCCCAGAGTGCTGGGGTTCCAGGCATGAGCCACTAGGCCTTGCCAGAAAGGTCTGTTTCCAATGAAAGAGACCCACCAGCCTCCCTGGCAGTGCATCTTATGACAAGGCATATTTGGGGAGAACTACTGGGAAGAATTGGAAAACCCACGTTGTTTGAGGACATGTAGTAAACCTACTCAGTTATTAATCAGAAGATTGTCCAAAACTAGGACATTTTAATTAAGCAGGTGGAGGAGAAAAGAGAAAATTAAGAATTAAATGGTTTTCTTGGCTAAAGAAACTAACAGAAAAAGGACAAAAATGATATATTTTAACTAAACATAAGTAAGCCAGTGAAAAAACAGCAGATAAGATCGATGTTTTGGGGTGTACATTTTTTTAAATAGTGAAAGGGAAAGACACTGCAAGCAACCTTGCAATTTTTTTTTTTTTTTGAGTTGGAGTCTCACTCTGTTACCCAGGCTAGAGGGCAGTGGCATGCTCCCGGCCACCTCAACCTCAACCTGCTGGGCTCAAGTGATCTTTCCGCCTCACCGTTCCAAGTAGCTGCAACAACAGGCACACACCACCATGCCCTGCTAATTTTTTGATTTATTGTAGAGATGAGGTCTCGCCAAGTTGCCCGGGCTGGTATCGAACCCGGGGCTCAGACAATCCTCTCACCTCAGCCTCCCAAAGTGCTGGGATTATAGGTGTGACTACTGTGCCCGGCCAGCCTCATGATTTTTAACATCTTCTAGCTTTGAGGTTTGATGAACTAAATGAAACCATGGTAATATTCCAGATACCAGCGCTTGACTTGAACTTTCTTAAGAAATGAAGAGGAACTGTTTCAATCTTCACATGTGAGAAGATAGAGAACATTTTTCTTCTCTCAAATTGAAGAATTCAGGACATTTATGGTTTTAGATAGCAGAGAAAGAGGGAGCTAGCTAATTGTTTTTAAAGATGTCTTCTCAGTAAAAATGCTTATCAAAGCCACGGGAACAGATTTTTTTTTTTTTTTCGAGTTGGAGTCTCACTCTGTCGCCCAGGCTGGAGTGCAGTGGCACATTCCTGGCCCACTGCAGCCTCAACCTGCTGGGCTCTGGTGATCCTTCCACCTCAGCCTTCCAAGTAGCTGGAACTACAGTCATGTGCTACCACGCCCAGCTAATTTTTTGATTTATTGTAGAGACGAGGTCTCGCCATGTTGCCTAGGCTGGTCTCCAACGAGAAAAGATTTAATCTTCTAGGGAAAGTGTGTAGAGAAGAGTGACATAGATTTATTGATCCATCTGGGAGTATGACCTTAGAGTTACAGAGAAGTCTCTTATTATGGTCATTTCAAGGATTCTTTCTTAGGAAAGATTCTGGTTTTGTGGTCCATTTGGGAAACCTAAAAGTCCTGTGTTCTGACAGCTGCAAAAACATCCAGGCATTTATTTCCATGTCTGTGATATGTAGGAAAGTGCATTTCAGATCTTGTGTCCTTCTCTGTGCACTATGGAATGCTTGATTTCCATTTTGGACCAGTATACGAGGGGGTGGGAGGGATGGGGGGATTCTAGAGGTACTTTTACCATTATACTATGGGGATGTTAGGAACTACTTAATCTCCTGCTTCTCACCCATCTCTATTAGAGTGATGTTGTGGGCAGTCAAGTTAAAACATTTAGTATGGCCGGGCTCGGTGGCTCAGCCTGTAATCCCAGCACTTTGGGAGGCTGAGGTGAGTGGATTGCCATGAGCTCATGGGTTCAAGACCAGTCCGGGCAACTTGGTGAGACCTCGTCTCCACAATAAAATGCAAAATAGCCGGGCACAGTAGCTTGTGTCTGTAGTTCTGGCTACTTGGAAGGCTTAGGCAGGAGGATCCCTGGAGCCGAGCAGGTCGACGCTGGGATGGCTATGAGTGTGTGTGCCACTGCACTCCAGCCTGGGCAAAGGAGTGAGACTCCAACTCAAAAACAAAAACATTTAGAACTAGTGAATGCCTTTGGATTTAATCTTGAGAATGTTGGTGAACATGGTTGCATATAAATGCAACAAAATAGAACATAATAGTGGCCTAATATGCAGCTAGATGATGTATGTTATAGCTGTGCTAGTTAGTAAATGGAATTAAAACTATTTTTTTTTTTGGAGTCTCTCTGTTGCCCAGGCTGGAAGGTAGTGAGTGGCACACTCATGGCCACCCCAGCGCTGACTTGCTGGGTGGGCTCTGGTGATCCTTCTGCCTCAGACTTCCAAGTAGCCGGAACTACAGGTGTGTGCTGCCACACCCGGCTAATTTTTGATTTATTGTAGAGATACGGTCTCACCAAGTTGCCTAGGCTGGTCTCGAACCCCAGGGGCTCAGGCATTCCACTTGCCTCGGCCTCCCAAAGTGCTAGGATGACAGGCTGAGCCACCGTGCCGGGCCAAAACTATTTTTCAAAAAGAAAAGGTATATGAGTATATTTAAACAAAAATGAAGTCAGAGTAATTGCAAAGTTACTTACCTTTTATTTATATTTTATTTATAGAGACAGTGCTTGCTGACCTACAGAGCCTGAATTATTTTTCAAATAAAGGGAATTGAGATCCCCTGAGCCATCCAAATCCTTCCTCTCTAGTCTACTTTGTTTTCGGGAACATAGGACTTTCTAGGTAGATGGCTGAAATTAGAAATATAGTCTTAAGGTTGTGGAATCTTTTCTCTTTGCAAAACAAATTGCCCATTCTAGAATTGACCTCTTTAGTACTATGACTTGATCTCTTTAGTACTGTATTTGAAACTAATTGGTAGTCCTTTACAATAGTTATTGGCAAATAGTTAAATAGGTCAAACGAAGGAAGGAAGTACTTGACACTTTCTTTTTCTGACTCAGCTTTTTCTCTGGTGCAGATGTTAATAATGAATGAAAAAAAAAGCCATCTAGAATTGATATAGGACTATGCGATCAGTGGAGCAGAATGAAAAATTAATAAATTAATAAATTGACCCGGGCTAGTAAACTCAGGGTAGCAATTCATACTCCTGTGGGGGAAGCAGAGTGGTTAGTCATTAAAATGGCCATGAGGCTGGGGAACTTGGATCTTTCACTTCCTACTACAGATAAGTCCCAGATGGATCAAGGATTTAACATTTAAAATGAGGATATTAAAGTATTATAAGAAAATGTGGAGGGTGTTTTATATAATCTTAGTATATATTTTAGCTAGTGATAATTAATCTGTAAGAATAGCATATTCGACTGGGTGCGGTAGCTCAAGTCTGTAATCCCAGCACTTTGAGAGGCTGAGGCAAGAGGATTGCCTGAGCCCAAGGGTTCGAGATGAGCCTGAGCAACATGGTGAGACCTCATCTCTACAATAAATAAAAAAAATTGGATGGGCGTGGTGACACAAACCTGTGGTTCCAGCTACTTGGAAGCCTGAGGTGGAGGGATCACCTGAGCCCAGCAGGTCAAGGCTGCAGCGGCTGTGAACGTGCCACTGCACTCCAGCCTAGGCTGGAAAAAAAGAATAGCATATTCAACCTGAAATAGAAAGCCTGTAAGGTAACTGAAGTGCAGCATGTCATGTCCACGAATTATGTGCACCTGTAGGGTGGGGAGCAGAGGTAAATTTTAAAACCTCGCAATTACCCTGACCATTTTTTAATATTTAAGCATTACTCACAGTCCTTTTTAAGTTTGACACAAGAGTTATAAAACAAACAAACAAAAACTATAAAATTGAATGTATTTGTTTGTTTGTTTGAGTTGGAGTCTCACTCCATTGCCCAGGCTAGAGTACAGTGGCACACTCAACCTGCTGGGCTCCAGCGGTCCTTCTGCCTCAGCCTTTCAAGTAGCTGGAACTACAGGCACATGCTACCAAACCCCGCTAATTTTTGATTTATTGTTGAGATGAGGTCTCGCCAAATTGCCCAGGCTAGTCTCAAACCCGCGGGCTCAGGCAATCCGCTCGCCCTGGCCTCCCAAAGTGCTGGGATTGCAGGCTGAACCACCGAGCCCAGCCTGTGTTTTGGTTTTTTTTGAGTTGGAGTCTCCCTCTGTCACCCAGGCTGGAGTGCAGTGGCACCTTCACGGCCCCCGTGGTCTCAACCTGCTTTGACTCAGGTGATCCTTCTGCCTCAGCCTTCCAAGTAGCTGGAACTGTAGGCACACGCCACCACACCCAACTAACTTTTTGATTTATTGTAGAGACGTGGTCTCACCGTGATGCCCAGGCTGATCTCGAACCCATGGGTTCAGGCAATCCTCTCACCTCAGCCTCCCAAAGTGCTGGAATTACAGGTGTTAACCACTGCGAAAATTGACTATATTATAAAACAATGTGTAAAAAGTAAAATACAAAAACTGTCAAATTGGGAAAAATATTTGCAACAGGTATAACAGAATAAACTAATTCCTCCAGTATTTAAAGAGATTCTACCAATTTAAAAAAATTCAACAACCAGTAGAAAGATGACCATAATTCTCAGGAAGGCGAATTTAGGTGACTTTTAAACAAAAAATACTCAGCCTTGCTTATAACAATAAATTAAAACCAAAATAAGATCAAAATGAGATATTATACTATTTTTAATATAAAATTGTCAAAAATAAAGTTTAATAATACACTGGGGCCAGGCACGGTGACTCATGCCTGTAATCCCAGCACTTTGGAAGGCCAAGGCTGGAGGATTGATTGAGCCCAGGAGTTTGAAACCAATCTGAGCAACGCAGCGAGACCTCATCTCAACAAAAATTCATATAGATTAGCCAGGTTTGGTGGCATGTGCCTGTAGTCCCAACTGTTTGGGAGGCTGAAGCAAGATCACTTGACAGGAGGTCAAGGCTGTAGTGAGCTGTCATCATGCCATTAACTCCAGCCTGGGCAACAGAGTGAGACTCCTAACTAAAAACAAGCAAACTAAAAAACTATGCTGGATGGGTGAGGATATATGTAAATGGACACTTTCGTACATTTCTAAAGGGAGGGTAAATTGTTGTAACCAGTTGTCCCAACTAAGGTGTGTAAAGACATACATATAGTCATTGCAGTAATATTTGTTTTTTGTGGTTTTTTGTTTTGTTTTGTTTTGTTTGAGTTGGAGTCTCACTCTGTCGCCCAGACTGGAGTGCAGTGGCACGCTCCTGGCCACCGCAACCTCAACCTGCTGGGCTCCAGCGATCTTTCCACTTCAGCCTTCCAAGTAGCTGGAACTACAGGCACGTGCTACCATGCCCGGCTAATTTTTTTATTTATTGTAGAGATGAGGTCTCATCAAGTTGCCCAGGCGGGTCTTGAACCTGCGGGCTCAGGCAATCCACTCACCTCAGCCTCCCAAAGCATGGGATTACAGGCTGAGCCACCAAGCCCGGCTTGCAGTAATATTTGTAATACTAAACGCTTTTCTGTTGCTCAGGGACTCAATAATAAAAAAAAACTGCTAGAGCCAGAAAAGGGAATACTATATAGCTAATAAAATAAATATTGAGGCAACATTATATATACAGTCATGAAGAGATGTGTAAGATGGATATAATATCATTACATGAAAAAAAGCAAAATGCAGTCTAATACAATATTTAACCACATGTATAAATATAAAGAATATTTTGCATATGTGTTTTTATATGCCTAGAATATTTCTGGAAGTTTATATACAAGCTGACACCAGTAGCTGTCACTAAGAGAGAGAACACTTAGGTGGTGATTGAGGATGGCAGGAGACTTAGTTTTCACTGTACACTTTTGCTTCATGAATTTGTACCATATGCTTGTATGCAGACATTCATGTATTCATTAATTTATTCACCCAGCACACATTTATTGAGCTCTGCTACATGCTAGACACTGTGCTAGGTGCTGGAGACGCGGCAGTGAATGAGATGACAAAGTCCCTGACCTTGTAGAACTTAATATTCTGAGTGAGTGAGCTATAGATAGATAATCATCACATCTGCAAGTAAATATAAATGTGTAATGTATCATACAGAGATAAATGCTGTGTTGAAAAATAAAGCATAGTAAATTAGGAAGTACTGATACAGGATGGTCAGGCATCGCTTCTGCCGTGATGATTGTGCAGACTTGAAGGAAATGGGAATAAGACACGTGGATATCTGGGGGAAGATTGCAGACAGAAAACTTGAAGGGCGAAGGCCAGGAGGTAGAACTTGCTTGGCATGGTTTGAAGAACAGTGTAGAGACCTGTGTCAATGTAGAGAAATGAAATAGGGAGAGATTGACAGGTGTCAAGGTCAGAAAGAAGGGCTGCAGGTAGCATAGGGCTTTTGTAAAGCATCCTGGGGACTTAAGCTAACATACAAAGCCAGTAGGATGGTTCTGAAGATGATCGTTTCATGACCACCACGTGGAGGATAGACCATTGCTGTTTCCTCGCATAGTATGAGCTGCTTCTGTGGTTCTTAATTTTCCAGTAGCTACATTTATTTAAAAGGTAAAAAGAAGGCCTGGCACGGTGGCTCAAGCCTATAATCCCAGCACTTTGGAAGACCGAGGTGAGAGGATTGCCTGAGCTCAGGGGTTCGAGACTTGTCTGGGCAACATGGTGAAACCTCATCTCTACAATAAATCAAAAAATTAGCCGGGCGTAGCGCATGCCTGTAGTTCCGGCTATTTGGAAGGCGGAGGTGGAAGGATCAACTGAGCCCAGCAGGCCGAGACTGCGGTGGCTGTGAGTGTGCCACTGCACTCCAGCCTGGGCGACAGAGTAAGACTTCAACTCACCAAAAAAAAAAAAAGAAGAAGAAAGAAATAGCCAGGCTTGGTGGCTCAGCCTATAATCCCAGCACTTTGGGAGGCCGAGGCGAGTGGATTGCCTGAGCCCATGGTTTCGAGACCTGCCTGGGCAATTTGGCGAGACCTCATCCCTACAATAAATCAAAATTAGCCGGGCGTGGTAGCGCACGCCTGTAGTTCCGGCTACTCGGAAGGCTGAGGCGGAAGGATCGCCGGAGGCCCGCGGTCGAGGCTGCGGTGGCCAGGAGCGTGCCACTGCACTCCAGTCCAGGCTTGGTGGCTTAGTCTGTAATCCCAGCACTTTGGGAGGCCGAGGCGAGTGGATTGCCTGAGTCCGCGGGTTTGAGATCTGCCCGGGCAACCTTGCGAGACCTCGTCTCTACGATAAAAAAGCAAAAATTAGCTGGGCGTGGTAGCTGCGCCTGTAGTTCCGGTTACTTGGAAGGCCGAGGCGGAAGGATGGCCGGAGCCCAGCAGGACGAGGCTGCGGGGGCCGGGAGCGGCACTGCACTCCAGTTTGGGCGACAGAGTTAAACTCCAACTCAAAAAAAAAAAAAAACAAAAACACTTTAATTTTTAAGTTAATTGAAATTAAATAAATTTAAAATTCAGATCTTTATTCACACAAACCACATTCCCACTAGCACAGTGCCTAGCATATAACAGAGCTCAGTAAATGTGTCGGGTGAATAAATTAATGAATACATGAACGTCTGCATGCTAGCCTATGGTACAAATTCATGAAGCAAAAGTGTACAGTATCCACATGTGTCTAGTGACTGCTGTGTTGGAGATGAGGGAGACAGAGTCATAGGGTAGGGTGTGTGGAGCTAGGAGAGGAATCAGGAAGTTACTGCAGTCATTTGAACAGGAGATGATGGCTTGGACCCAGAGTAGTAGTGGAGTAGGTGAGAGTGGGTGCATTTAAGGATATGCTTGAATATAGAGCTCACAGGCTTTACGAATGGATTGAATGTGGGCTATGAAAGGAAGAAAGGAGTCAACAGTGATCTTTTTGGTCTGAACAATTGAAGAACAGAGTTGTCATTTACTGAGGTGAAGAAAGAGGTTTCTGGGTGGGGTGGACACAGTCTGGAGTTAGATTTTGGATATGTTAAGTTTGAGCTATCTATGAGACATCAAGATGGTGAGATGAAACGATGGCTGGGTATGTGAATCTGAAGTTCAGGAGAGAGATTTAATCTGGAGAGACAGACACTCCCATCATCAGGGTGTTTAAAGCCAGGAGACTTAGATAGGATCACCTAGTAAGGAAGGGTTGGCAGAGAACAGGTTGGAGGACTGAGGTAAGGGGTTTCTGATTGTTTAGGACGGAGGCACCAGCATCTGAGACTGAGAAGGAGCAGCCGTGGGTAAGGAGGAGAAGCAAGGCGGAAGGGGCGTCTTGGATGCCGGTGGAGAAAGTGTTTCTAAGGAGGGTGCTCAGAAAGTGTCAGGAGTGGCTGGTGGGTTAAAGTAAGTTGAAAGATGAGACTTTCAATGAGTTGTGGGGGGGAAATGGGAGAGAGGGTTGAAGAGAAATTGAGAAGTGGAGACAGCAAATGCTGACAGATTTTGTGAGTAGTTTTGCTGGCAGAGGGCAACAGAAATGGCTTGGTAGCCAGAGGGCTGTGCATGGTCAAGAAAAGTTGTTGGCTTTTTTGTTTGTTTGTTTTTAGTTTTTGAGTTGGAAGAAGTAATGCATGCTTGTGTGACAATGAAAATGATCCAGCAAAGAGGGTAAGATTGTGCTGATGCAGGAGACTTTTAAAAGGGACAGTAGCTGGAGGGGTGTAATTTTAGACAAGTATATGAACTACCTGTATTTTTTAAAAGTACTAGTTGAGGTAATAGGGAAATCAAGAGGATTCTTGTATAACCTGTAATTATCACCTTTCTAATTACTAGGAACTTGCCTAGGTCATTTTTTCTCATCTTTTTTTATTAAGTATAATTTACATACAGAATTCAACCTTTGTAGCCAAGATTTCTGTGACTTAGGCAAACATATACACCACCATAGTCTAGATCATTTTACTCTTATGTAGAGCCATAGGTTAGCTTGTCTTGGGAAGCTGGATCCAGTATATATGGGATATACCACTGCTTCTAATTTGAGAGATTTGTGAACTCATAAAAGAGACATATTCTTTCCTACAATAATTACCCATTTGGTCTTCTAGGATGTGATAGAGGCTTAGGTGAAGAAGGTTTTTCCTAAAGCTGAGTGAGGCAAAAAAAAAAAAGTTCAGAAAGTAAGCATTATAAAAAATATAATTTATACTGGCATCATATCGACAAAACAAAATTATTTGACTGAATTTTTTTCATTTTAGTTGGACATATTGAAGGTGATTAACTGTAACTAGAATCCCCTAAAGAATTATGAGTGAAATAAATCTTTGGTGTCTAGACAATTCCAGTGGACAACATAAGAATTTCAGTTACTCAAGAAATTAGAATAAAATTTGAACCAAAACTTTTGCCAAGATTTGACATAAGTTTTTAGCTTTGGTTCTTAGCCCCTCCCCTAAGTGGTTGATCTCATTTAGTTAATTGAGGGAATTGCCAGAACCCAAATCCAAGCAACTTTTTAAAAAATTGTTTTTAATACACTGAGTGCCAGGAATCAGCTTCAGGACTGTCAGACTCCCGTTGCCAAGGAGCTGCGAAGTCAGGCCAAGTGCTAGGAAAACTTGGTGTGATGTACTTCTCTTAACCTGACTGAAATTTCAAATGACTGGATGTTTGTAACATATTTAAATGTGTTCTTTTGAGTCAAAATAGATGTACATTTCTGCTGAACTTAGTTGATTTGATGAAAGTAAGTAATATCTAAAGGCATGGCTTTTATTTCTAGTTATTATAATTATTGGAATCCCAGCGAGTCCCTTGTACTACTTTTAAAGCAGTTTTCATTTTTACTAATTTATATATTTATATATTTTACTCATTTATAGATCTTCAGCTTGCTTTAGCAACTATTGCTAATTCATTCTTTCTCTTTTTCACAATGGCAATAGCTTTTTAAATTTCATAGTACATGCATGTTCATGAAATATTTTTTAAAATAATAAAAAGGTATAAAACAAAATAAAAGCTTCCTCTGTACTATTCACCAGAATTATCTACGATTAAAATTGTTGTTTTTTGTTCTTTGTTTTTTTGAGTTGGAGTCTCACTCTGTCACCCAGACTGGAGTGCAGTGGCCGCTCCCGGCCACCCCAGCCTCGACCTGCTGGGCTCCGGCGATCCTTCCGCCTCAGCCTTCCAAGTAGCTGGAACTACAGGTGCACGCTACCATGCCCGGCTAATTTTTTGATTTATTGTAGAGATGAGGTCTCGCCAAGTTGCCCAGGCGGGTCTCAAACCCGCGGGCTCAGGCAATCCACTCACCTCAGCCTCCCAAGGCGCGGGATTACAGGCTGAGCCACCGAACCCGGCAAAATTGTTATCATGCCAGACTTATTAAGAACATATGAACATGTGTATAGATAATTTTTCAGGTAATGTAATCATACTCTCTTATAATGGGAACATTCTTCTATGGCAAGACATGCTTGTATAATATTGTATCATACACATGTACTAAAATATGATTAAACACTTAAAATTGTTTATAGGTTTTTGCTTTTATCCATGATGCTGCAATCCTAAGACATGTATAATTGTTCTCATCTTCTTAGTGTATTAGAATATATTTCCACCAGAGGAATTATTGATCAGAGGGTGTTGCCATTGTTAATGGTGACGTTGCCACAGAAGCTAAGAATTAGCTTGCCACTTTGGCAATGGAAGGTGGTTGAAAGAATATTTGATGCGGTGGAAAGAGGCCTTAAAATGTGCAGAATTATTTTTAAAGCGTTAACCTAAAATTTTATACTCTGATGCACAGTCCCTTTACTCTTCTCTAATTATAATCCAACACTTTGTCAGAACCTCCAGAAAAAGTCTACAATACTCCATCCACCAACAGAGTATGTTAGTCCCTGGAGTGCAGGGAGCAGTTCGCTGAACTTGTGTCACTTGTTCACTGAATAACTATAGAGTTTAACTTTAGTACTGGAAATGTAGTAGACATCAAGCAATATTTTTAAAAAGTGCCTGTTTTGCCACCCCCTCACCAACTTAGGGCATTGTCAGACTTCTTAATTTTTTATCAGTTGGGTGGATAAAAAGGCTTCTTTTTTTAAAAAAGTTAATTTTTAAATTACTAATATCAAGCAGCTTTTCCTGTGATCACTGGCATTTGTATTTCTTTATGCACTAGGTTTATTTTTATATTAGGGTATTATCTTTTTCTTTTTGACTTATAAGGGAAAGTTAAGTCAATAAATGTGTTTAAGAATGGTAGTCGAGGCCGAGCTGAGAGGATTGCCTGAGCCCGCGGGACCGAAACCCACCCAGGCAACCTGGCGAGACCTGATCTCTACAATAAATCAAAAAAATTAGCCGGGCGTGGTAGCGCGCCTGTAGTTCCGGCTGCTTCGAAGACTGAGGCGGAAGGATCGCCGCAGCCCAGCAGGTCGAGGCTGCGGTGGCCGGGAGCGGCCACTGCACTCCATCCAGTCGGCGACGGAGTGAGACTCCGACTCAAAAAAAAAAAATCAAAATTTTCTATATAGCAAAAGACTCTATTCTTTTTTTTTTGGTTTGAGTCGGAGTCTCACTGTCACCCAGACTGGAGTGCAGTGGCCGCTCCCTGCCACCGCAGCCTCGACCTGCTGGGCTCCGGCAATCCTTCCGCCTCAGTCTTCGAAGCAGCCGGAACTACAGGCGCGCTACCACGCCCGGCTATTTTTTGATCTACTGTGGAGACCAGGTCTCGCCAGGTTGCCCGGGTGGGTTTCGGTCCCGCGGGCTCAGGCAATCCACTCGCCTCAGCCTCCCAAAGTGCTGGGATTACAGGCTGAGCCACCGAGCCCGGCCGAAAATTTTAATTTTTAAATAGTCAGTCTTTTCACTCAATTTTGTAACATGGTTAAAAGGGCCTTCTTCATTCCCAAGTATAAAAACATTACTGTATTTCCTTCTAATATTTTTGTGGTTTTACTTTTTATGTTTAAATATTTTACTTTTCTGGAATTTATTTTTGTTCAAAGTGAGAAATTGAAACCTAAAGTTTCTTTTATTCAAATGGGCAGTCTCTTGTGTCAACATCATTAATCTGCCTTTCCCTGCTCGTTTGAAATGCTACCTTTACCATGTACAAATGAAGTAACTTCTGGACTTCAATTTCTGTGTTGTCAGTTTCCTTATCTGCATCTCTGCCAACACCACATTATTTTAATTACTATAACTTTGTAATAACTTGAAATCTGGTAGGCTAAAGTTCACCATCTCATTTTTTTTTTTTTCCAAAATTTTCTTGGCTGTTCTCTGCCTTTAAGCTTCCAGATGCACTTTAGAATCAATTTGTCACATTTATTAAGTTCCCTCTAAATTCTTTTGGTAGTAACTGGACAGTTCTGGCTTCAATACTTTTCTTTTTATTTTGACCAAAATTTTATCATAGTCTCAGTTTTCCTTTAGTGTTGGATTTAAAATTAGGGTCAGTCTGTTCTCTAACCCTAATTATCTTTGTGTTTCTTACTTCAGTGTCGTTTTGTAACTTTTTTACTTTTGCTTCTAACATAGTGTATTAGAGATGATCTCATCATAAACATTCAGCAGCATTAAGGTCATTTGTAAAAACTAGTGTCTGAAAGCCAGACTTTTTCAGGACTGTGTTCTTCTTACATGGATCTACAGTGTGTTACTCTTCTGTCTGAGATTTTGCGGCACATGTCTGTCAGTTACATAGCTGCTACTCCCCCCAGAATAATAGATTCATAGGTAATTATTCACTTAAGTGGATTCATTTTTTTGTTTGTTTTTGAGTTGGAGTCTCACTCTGTCAGCCAGGCTGGAGTGCAGTGGCACAGTCATGGCTACTGTAGCCTTGATCTGCTGAGCTCAGATGATATATCCACCTCAGCCTTTCAAGTAGCTCACAGGTGTGTACCACCATGCCAGGCTAATTTTTTGATTTATTGTAGAGACGAGGTCTCACCAAGTTGCCCGGGCTGGTCTTGAACCCCCCCGGGCTCAGGCAACCCTCTCACCTCGGCCTCCCAAAATGCCGCAATTACACATGTGAACCACTGTGTCCTGCTTAAATGGATTCTTAAACAGGAAAATAACCATATTTAACCATATTTAGGGAGTTTTGATAACCTCCATCTTTAGCAATTGGTAAGCTATGTTTAAAAAAATCAGCTGCACAGTTACAAAGTAAGGGAACTTTATTTGATAATACTAGTTGTTCAGTGGTGATTAAAAAATAAGTGAATGACCTGGTATTGACACTGTTTTCAATCTTGATATCTGTTATGATCCTTTTTGGAAACAATAACAAAGGTGGTAATTTCGGATGTATTACAGGAAGTTTGGCATCCAGATTAGGAAAGGTAATAACTCCAAACTTTGCTGATCAGTTTTTATAGTTTGTGCACTTGGTTTTTTGTTTTCGTTTTTTTTTGAGTTGGGGTCTCACTCTGTGGCCCAGGCTGGAGTGCAGTTGTATGTTCACAGCCACTGCCCCCTTGACCTGCTGGGCTCAGGTGATCCTTCTGCCTCAGCTTTCCAAGTAGCTGGAACTACAGGCATGCGCCACTACGCCCAGCTAATTTTTATTTTTATTTATTTATTTTTATTTATTTTTTTGAGTTGGAGTCTCACTCTGTCGCCCAGGCTGGAGTGCAGTGGCTGCTCCCGGCCACCACAGCCTCGACCTGCTGGGCTCCAGCGGTCTTCCACCTCAGCCTTCCAAGTAGCTGGAACTACAGGCGCGCGCTACCACGCCCGGCTAATTTTTTTGATTTATTGTAGAGATGAGGTCTCGCCAAGTTCCCAGG
>CAUYQG010060093.1:0-31269 GCA_963574415.1 Tarsius wallacei | reverse complement strand
TGTGATAGAACACTGTATATGAGCGATTCTAAATCCATCCAAGTTGCTGCAAAGTCTATATGTTTGTCCTCCTTTATGGCTGCATAATATTCCATTGTGTATATGTACCACATTTTTTTAATCCAGTCCAGCTTCGATGGGCAACATGGTTGGTTCCATGTTTTTGCTATTGTAAATAGAGTTGCAACAAACATATGTGTGCAGGTATCTTTTTGTAGAATGATTTGAGCTCCTCTGGGTATGTTCCCAGTAGGGGAATTGCTGGGTCATATGAAGGGCAATTACTAGTTCTTCCAGATACCACCACACTGTCTTCCAAAGAGGTGTTAATGCACTAGTTTTCATTCCCACCAGCAGTGTAGAAGTGTTCCTTTTTCTCTGCATCCTCGCCAGCATCTGTTCATCTGTTGCTTGTTTTATTAATGACGGCCATTCTTACTGGGGTTAGGTGGTATCTCAATGTGGTTTTGATTTGCATTACTCTGATGATGAGTGAGGCTGAGCACTTTTTCATGTGTCTGTTGGCTGCCCATATATCTTCTTTTGAGAAGTGTCTGTTCATGTCTTTTGCCCACTTTTTAATGGGGCTGTTTGTTTTTTTCCTTTCAGTGTGTTTGATGTCCTTGTAGATCCTAGATGTTAGGCCTTTGTCAGAAATACAGTTGGCAAATATTTGGACCCATTCTGTGGGCTGTCTCCCGGCTCTCTTGAGGGTTTCTTTTGCTTTGCAGAAGCTTGTTAGTTTGATGACATCCCACTTGTCCCACTTATTTCTTAAGGTATGGACATTTAGGGTTCTGAATAGGAATTGGTTGCCAGTTCCATTTTCATAAGGGTGTCTCCTGCATTTTCTAAGATTCTTATAGTTTGAGGTTTTACCTTAGGTCTTTGATCCATTTAGAGATAATTTTTGTGTATGGTGATAGGGTTCCTGTTTTAATCTTCTGTATGTGATCAGTCAGTTTTTCCAGCACCATTTACTGAACAGGTTCTCCTCTCCCCAGTGGTTGCTGTTGGAGGCTTTGTCAAAGATGAGTTGGTTGAGAAATTGAGACTTTGCTTCCGGAATCTCTATCCTGTTCCATGGTCTATGTGCCTGTTCTTGTACCAATACCAGGCTGTTTTGATTACTGTAGCCTTATAGTAAAGTTTGAAGTCTGGAAGTGTCATACTTCCTGCTTTGATTCTTTTACTAAGGATTGT
Organism: Tarsius wallacei; assembly: GCA_963574415.1. NCBI lineage: Eukaryota > Metazoa > Chordata > Mammalia > Primates > Tarsiidae > Tarsius > Tarsius wallacei. Next base: position 30,066 of record CAUYQG010060093.1, on the reverse strand, counting down.
TTTGGCTATTGTTTATGTTTCCATATGAATTTCTAAATTGTCATTTTCAGGTCTGAGAAGAATGATGTTGGTAACTTAATGGGTATTGTGTTGAATCTGTAGATTGTCTTTGGTAGGATGGACATTTTAACAATGTTGATTCTTCCTATCCATGAGCATGGAATATTTTTCCATTTGTTTGTCTTCCTGGATTCTTTGAGCAGTGTTTTGTAGTTCTCATTGCAAAGGTCTTTCACATCTCTGGTTAGGAAGATGCCCTTTTTGTGTGGCTATTGTGAATGGGATTGTGCTTTTTATTTGGTTTTCTGCCTGCTTGTTGTTGGTGTATAAAAATGTGACTGTCTTTTGCACATTTATTTTGTACCCTGAGACTTTGCCAAAGTCCTTTATCAGTGCAACCAGGTTTCTGACAGATTCTCTTGGATTTTTAAGATATAGGATCATATCATCAGCAAAGAGGGATAACTTGACATCCTCTTTTCCTATTTGGATACCCCTGATTTCCTTCTCTTGTCCAATTGCCCAAACTTCCAACAAAATGTTGAACAAGAGAGGTGAGAGTAGGCAGCCTTGTCTTGTTTCAGTTTTCAGAGGAAATGTTTCCAGTTTCTGTCCATTTAGCAATATTTAGCTGTGGGTTTATCATAAATGGCACTTACTATTTAGAGGTATGTACCTTCTATACCTAGCTGTTTGAGAGTTTTTACCAAGAAGGGATGCTGGGTGTTATAAAAAGCTTTTTCTGCATCTAATGATATAATCATGTGGTTTTTGTTTTCACATCTGTTGATATATTTAATTACAGTTATGGTCTTGTGAATGTTGAACCAGCCCTGCATCCTGGGGATGAAGCCTACTAGGTCATGGTGGATTATTTTCGAGATGTGTTTTTGTATCCGATTTGCTAGAATCTTGTTGAGGATTTTTGCATCTATGTTCATAAGGGATATTGACCTGTTGGATCTTTACCCGGTTTGGGTATCAGTGTGATTTTAGTTTTCTATAATGATTTGGGGAGATTTCCATCTTTCTCAGTTGCCTTGAATACTTTTAATAGGATTGGTATCAGCTCCTCCTTGTATGTTTTGTAGAATTCTGCTGGAAAATCATCTGGTCCAGGGCTTTTTTTTTTTCTTGTAGGTAGTTTTCATATGACAGAGTCAATTTCCTGGGTTGTTATTGGTTTATTTGGTGTCTCAATGTCTTCTTGCTTCAACCTGGGGATGTTGTGAGATGTCAGAAAGTCCTCCATTTCATTTAGGTTATCAAGTTTGTTTCCATATAGGTATACATAGTACTCACTGATAATCTTTTGTATTTCTTCAGGGTCAGTTGTCATTTGATCTTTTGTATTTCTGATTGTATTTATTTGGGCTTTTTCTTAGTCATTTTGGCTAGGGGGTGCATCAATCTTGTTAATTCTTTCAAAGAAGCAGCTTTTTGTTTTGTTGATGCTTTCTATGATATTTTTGTCTTCTAGGTCTTGTATTTGGGCTCTTATTTTGATGATTTGGATTCTTCTGCTAAAATTGGAGTTTTGGTGGTCTTCTCTTTCCAACTCCCTTAGATGATTTGTTAGGCTCTTCACTTGTGATCTTTCCATTTTCTTGATTTCTGCTCGCAGAGATATACATTCCCCTCTTAGGACTGTTTTCATGGCATCCCAGAGGTTTTGGTAAGATGTTTCTTCTTTTCATTTGTTTCCAGGAATCTTTTAATTTCTGCTTTGATTTCAGTGTTGACCCAGTAGTTGTTCATCATGCTGTTTAGTGTCCATGTCTTTGTGGGCTTTGGGGAAATGTTGTTGGTGTTGATATTTAGTTTTATTCCTTGTGATCTGAGAGTGTGCATGGCAAGATTTCAACCTTATGGAATTTATTTCTGCGTGATTTATGGCCAAGGATGTGATCAATCTTGGAGTATGTTCCATGTGGTGATGAGTAGAATGTATATTCTGTGGTTGTTGGGTGGAATAATCTGTAGGTATCTATTAAGCCCATTTGGTCGAGTGTCAAGTTTAGGTTCTGGATCTCCTTGTTGATTTTTTGCCTCGATGATCTATCTAGGACTGTTAGTGAGGTATTCAAGTCCCCTGCTATAATAGTGTTAGAGTCAATATCTTTTTTTAGTTTACTTAGTAATTGCTTTATAAATGCTGATGTAGTATTCTTTAAAATTTTTGACAACTTAACGGTTGTTTTGTCTGATATTAAGATCATGACTCCTGCCTTCTTTTGTAATCCATTTGCCTGGAAACTCATTTTTCATCCTTTAACTTTGAGTCTGTGTGCATCCCTTGTAATGAGTTGAGTCTCCTGGATGCAGCAAATAATTGGGTCATGGTTTGTTATCCAGTTTTCCATTGTGTCTTTTCAGTGGTGCATTTATTCCATTCACATTCAGGCTGATTATTGAAATGTGCTTATTTGTCCCTTTCATGAGTTTCTTATAAAGTTTTTTCTTTGCTTGTTTTCCTTTGGCCTTGGGGTTGATGTATGTGCTGTATCCCCTTTGATTCTATGCTCTGCTATTCTCTTGGGAAGTGTGTGAGTGTGTGGTCATTCTTTTTTCCCTTTCTTTTATGCTTAATACCTTTTTATGTGTCTCCTTTAGAGCTAGTCTGGAAGCTGCATAATCTCTTAGGGATTGGATGTCTGGGAAGGCTCTTAATTCTCCATCACTGATGAAGCTGAGCTTGACTGGGTAGAAAAATTCTTGGCTGAAATTGTTTGTCTTTGAGGACTTTGAATATAGGGCTCCAGTACCTTCTTGCTTATAGTGTTTCTGCTGATAGGGCTGCTACTATTCTGATTGGTTTTCCCCGGTAGATAGTCTGACCTTTCTCTCTTGCTGCCTTTAGGATTTTTTCTTTTGTGCCTTCTTTGTGTAGGAGAATTACTACGTGTCTAGGGGTTGTTCTTCTCATTTGATGTCTTGTGGGGATTCTCTTTATCTCTAGTGCTTCACTGGTCACACCTCTGGTGAGATGGGGAAAGTTTTCTTGGATTACCTCCTGGAATGCTTGCTCCAATTTGTTCTCCATTTCTATTTCTTCTTCTTGGATACCAATCAGGTATAGGTTCAACCTCTTGATATAGTTGCACATCTCTTGTAGGCTTTGTTATTTCTTTCTGAGTCTTCTTTCTATGTTTTTAACTGATCGGGTTAATTCCATGTCCTGGTCTTCAAGTTATGTGATTCTTTCTTCATCTATGCTAATTTGGTTTTCCATGCTTATCACCTTGTTATTTATTTCCTAGATGAATTTTTTTATTGCCAAAATCTGTGTTACAAATTCTTTCAGTGTTGCATCTTGTCTTTCTTGATTCCATCTATTCCCTAATCCCTGTAGTATTCTGGGGCCAGTCTTTGGTGACTTCCATTGTTTGGGCACCAAGGTCTGATTTTTCAGGAGTTTGTCTTTGGTACACTTGAAATTGCCTGAGGTCTCTTTTGGTTTTCCTAATTTGTGACAGATCTCTTGTTTTTCTCTTAGTTCTGTTATTCAGTGCCTGTGGGAGAGGTTTTTCCTTCTGATGTTTGCTCAGTCCTCTATTCTTCTCTGATCTGGGCTCTGGATTTGTTTTATTTTGAAATAGGATGGTGGATGGGAAGCTTTGCTGTCTCTTGTAGTTTTTGAAATTTGAATAAAGTAGGGGATGGGGTGCTAGGGTTTAGAAAATACTTGCAAATTACAATGTTCACTTATTTTGGTATGTGTTCCCTGAGACCCACTCCCCAACACCACTTTATATGACACCACTTTTTATGACAATGCAAAGCAGAAACCAATGCAAAAAACAAATGAACACACAAAACAAACAACAACAATAACCAAGGAAACTAAACACACACACACACACACACACACGTGTAGCATAAAGTGAATAGAGAAGAAAAACAGAAAGACCAGAATGGGGAAAAAAAATGGAATTCTGGTCGAACTCTCACACATATATTGACACACATCTTAAACTATAAAAAGTGGAAATAAAAAAACTCCAGTGGAACAAAAGAGTAAAAACAAACCAACAACAACAAAATTGAAGGATGAACAGTCAATCATTCACATATGCACATAAACAGAACACAACAAATAAAAGAAGCAAGAAACAGGAAAAGATTTGGTGGGGGAGAGCAGATCAAATCCTCACATATACATTCATGCACAAAGGAAAAATATTTAAAAAATAGATGAACTAACCAACAGTCAAAAAGTTAAATATATTTTTTTTTTAAATTGAAAATTAAAAAAAAAAACTGTCCTCCTGTGGCAGGCGTTGTAATTGTTCCTCTAATCATGTCTCTCCTGCAGAGCCACCTCTTTCACTCTGTCTTCAGTGTTTGAAGCATGGAAGGAGGAGGGCAGTGGAGGTGGGTGGGGCTGCAATCCTCTAGTGGGGAGGTACAGGATTGTCTGTTCCCCAGGTATGTACTCCCACCATTAGTGCTTCATCCAGACCTATCCTGTAATGGAGTTCTCCTACTGCGACTGATGTCCAGGCTTCACCTTGGTTTGTCCCTCTCAGTTGTGACCCAACTGTGTGGGTCTGACGTTCAGAGGATTGCTAGGGAGGAGGAGGTTTGGGTCAGCCCTGGACTTACCACTGATCTCTTTGGAGTTCTTCCTTGTCCCTTTCTGGCCACATCCTTTGTCCCATGGCTGGATCAGGGTAGGGGGTAGGGCCCCTGGAACTCAGCACTCATCAGGTCCCCTGAAGTTTGTGCTTCAGGATATTCCCTCTGGGTCATGATCAATCCCTGAGTAGTTGATCCACCAGTCACAGAGATTGGGTCTGTTTTTCCATGGTGAGCAAGTAGGAGCACTTTCCTGACCTGCCTTCAAGATGGTGGTGGGGTGCCTCTCTTGTCCTCTTCCATGAGACCTTGCCTCTGGACTCCCTCCACAGCCCCTGATGCCCGTACCCTGCCAGGTACTGAAGTCGTGAGGCTAAGCCAGGAGCTGGCAGTCTCTCTCCTGCTGCATCAGTGAGGGAGAGCCTGAGGTGATATTTATACACACACACACACACACACAAACACACACACACACACACACACACATACACACACACACACGCCGTTTTTGTCCATTTAACAAAAAATGGTGCTGGGCTTCTGCAATTGGGGAAGAGCCAGGGAGGAAGCAGAGAAGCTGCAGCACCAGCTGTTGCTCCAGGGCCTGGCCACTTACTCACGAGCCCCCACTTAGATAGTCTCTCCCAGTATTTTCTTCCCAGGGAGGGTTTGTTGATTTATACAAAGAAAAAGAAACTCAGCTTCTGTATCTCAGGAGTCACTAGGATCCAAGCCCAGCAACTGTGGCACCAGCTGCTGCACCAGGAGAGCCCTGGCTGTTAGCTCCCTAGCCCTCACTCAGTCTGCCACTCACATGCCCACTCGTTCACCAGCATGTACACAAAATTTTCCATACACTCACTCACACAGGCACTCACATAGTCCAACTGGCTCGGCCGCCATCTTCCCGAACTCTCAAAACTTTTTAAAAAAGTATTTATTTGTTGAGGGTTTTTCCATGAGCCATCAACCCCAGAAATGCAGAGACTATTTAGTTAATGTTAGATAGGGTGAGGTAAATTTTAGTGCAATCCAGACTTTACCTTAGATACAGAGTTTGTCAGGGATGGAATAGATAATTTAAAGGGCATCTGTCCACATTCTGAAACATAATTTCCTTGTACAATATCTCTATTAATACCTGGTTAGAGCTTTGGATACCCCTAATGACAGGAATCTCATTGCCTTATGAAGTAGAGGAGTCTAGTCAATAGATCAGATGAGCAGGACGTTCTTTCTCATAAAAGTCCCTTAGTAAGTCATTTACCTCTAACCCCTGGCAGTCACTGATCTGTTTTTGTCATTATAATTTTCCTCAGAATGCTGTATAAATGAAATCAAATAGTATGCAAACCTTTTGAGACAGGCTCCTTTTACTCAGTGTAATACATTTGAGATTCATCCAAGTTGTTGGGTCTCTCAGTAGTTTGTGCTTTTTTATTGCTGCATAGTATTCTATTGTTTAAATGTACAAGTTGTTTATCCATTCATTTGTCAAAGAACATTTAATTTGTTTTTAGTTTCTTTTTCTTTGTGTATTTTTAAAATGGATTCTTATTATGAGAATATATTTTGTGAAATATTAACAGTGGAAAGTCTTTGAAGCTTGGAATGACAGTGGATTATCTCTAGAATGAATTTTATTTGCTTCAGACAATGGGCTCACCTGAAGGCTAGCTTGTGAGTTACAAATTCTGGGTATTATTTTTTCTTGGTGTCAATATTCCGGCAAGGCAATCTTCCTCAGTCCCTTGATAGGGAATACATTTTTTCCCCCGAATGTTCCCCTTTACTAAAGGTATAGTTTTTTGGGTTTTGGCTTTTTGGGGTGGGTCCAGCATAAAACCTTGGGTGTACCTGAGTGTGGTCTTTTGAGTTCAGTAAGAACATAAAAACCAATGGTCAATTTCAACAGATTTAATAACTGCCCTTAGGTTGAAAGCTGGTTTCAGTGCTTTACCTACATTCACTTAAGTTTTGGCCTCAGTATTCCCTATTTTCTTGCTTGATTATCTTTACATTTAAGAAGATATTAAAGTATTTACCAGTATTTTGGTTATTTTTATTGTGAGGGTAATCTAGATTATTTGTCTACTACATTCCTAGAAATGAAACACTCTCGACTAGATTGCAATTCAATTAGATTTCAACTAAAATAAGGTATATTAAACACATATAGTATAATAGGAAAGATTGGGAGCCAAGATTGTGGTCTATTGTATTTATACTTTAGTAGTTGAAAATGAACAAACTATGTCCTCTCTCTGGACTTTCGTTTTCTTATTTTTTACATTTTTTTTTTTGGCCTGGATTACTTCTGAGACTAAAACTTTCTGATGATTGTTATGTTTTGAAGGTGGTTATCAAAGTTTCTTCCAATCTAATTTCTGTTATCATGACCACCTTTTAAACAGTCCATGTTCAAGGTTCTTCAACATCTCAGCTAGTGTAATCAAAGGGATGCTGCACAGTGCCTTGTTAAATTTTTTTTCCAGGTATTCTGATTGTTAAGGGTAAAATGATTCAGTATAACTTGATAGCATTATTCAGACTGGAGAGAGTCCAATCATCTCAAGGGCTTGTTGGTGTATATGAAAGTGATATTCCAGCACTGTAAGTATCATTCACTGTTCATAGATGAGGAGAACAACAGCAGTCATGGGTGTATTCATTGGCTCTGATATGTGTGTGTGTTTATGTGTTTCTTGGCATCTGTGAGTAGTACAGGATAGTGCCATCTTTTTCTAAAGTAAAAATTTTTTTTTCTACTTGGCTAGGAGAATAATCCATTTGTTTAAAAAGAAATAATTGCCCACTCATATGGTAGACAGGATCCACGTTGAAATGATACATGATCTTGTGTGATTCTGCATTCTGAATCAGGAGATTCTTAGAGAGGATACAGTCGACTTACATATAACTTTCATATCTGAAGAGCTTTTATTTTTTCAAAAAAATACTTTGCATTTCAATCTACACAACAAATTAATATTTTAATAGCATAAACTTACAAACGCAAGTTTTATAACTCTTTTTGGGTATCATATTAATACATGAGGTCATTTTATAAAACACATTTAAAGTTCAAAAACTTGAAATTAGGACTTCATTTATTCAGCAAGTATTTTATAGATTTCCTATTTGGAGTTAGGCACTACTAAGGTACTGTGTTTTCCATATGTATTCCAGGGGCTATGCATGACAATAGCAGCCTTATCTGTCACAGCATCTACAATATTAAAATTTTGCAGAACCCTCAAAGTACCTACATGGGACACTTCAGAGAACAGTTAATCTAATCCCACTCTTTTACAGATGAGATGACAGAGGGACTAAATGAGTTAATAATTTTCCCAAAGCAGGAATGTAAAGTGCCTGAGAAGTGCTGATGATGAATGGTGTTCCAAACACTCAGCCAAATGTAATTGTGAAATTTAACTTATCTTTGTGATATTATTGATTTGATATTATTTTTCCCTTATTATTATTGATTCTATTATCCCCATATTATCCCCATGAGCTGCCATGAGGCTGAAGAGATAGGCAGTTACCAAATAACTAAAGCCTTATTAGCCACAGTGATGACTTTGGTTATCAGTTTAAGTAGGAATGGTTTGAACAGATGTGTGTTTTAGATACTGTGTTCTAGTAACTTCACATGTATTACTTTAAAACTCTCAAAAAAAAAAAAAATCCAAGGAGGTAGACATGATTACATTGTTCTCATTTTACAAATGAACAAAATTGAGACCCAGTGAAGTTTTGTAACTTGACCTAGGAAGTACATAGTGGGGAATAAGTGGCAGAGCTGGGATTCAAACCTGGGAGGTCTGGCTGAAGAACTCTACTATTTTTGAGCCAAGAGTGGTCAGTGCTCTGCACCTAGCAACCACAAAGAATACACCTGTGGTTCAGTAACTTAGATCTACTGGTCATTGCAACAAGGGACAAGGCACAGGGGGAACCATGGGTTGTCTCTGTAAGAGGGTGTAAGAAGGATGCATATGATTGGGATTTGTGTGATTTGAGGAGCCTTTCTGGTATGTAAGTTTTATTCTGCATGCTGTCATAGAACGGGATAATTCTATGATTGGGTTTCTTAGTAAATCTTATCTTTATAAATAAAAGAGGAGTGAGGGAGGCTGGAGTTTCAGTTGATAAAGAAAGCTACAGTCATCATTATCCAGCATAGGGGAAATATTTGGTCAGTTTTGTGGTTTGGACAATACTCACATATTGTCTGTGTTCTGCCATGCTCATGTATCTTGCTTGTCTTGCTTCATCTCAGTCACATAGTAACTTGTCTAATGTTGAAGCTGTGAGACTGTGTATAGTTCACAGGCAAATACTAAGGTCTTCTTGTTAGGGTCTGGCCAGTTCTAAGCAACCCTGGGCCTAGTGACAGTGCCAGCCCCCCTCCCAGATATCAGGGCCTGCTTTTCTCTCTTTTACAACATATAGCCTTTCGTTAAGTGTGACTGCGCTGATCTGTGTAGGGACTGGGCTGGGATGGAGCAGGAGTGGATGCAAGGAGACTAAATAGCAGGCCTAGGCCAGGAGAGAGAGAGCTTGGTGGCATGGTAAAATGAGTGGGGGGTAGGGGTGGGTGCATGGCCTTGAGAGCTATTTAGTAGATAGAATGGAAGGTCAGTAAGGATTATATATTCTCTAAGAACACAAGTTGTGATATGCTGGGATCAAGGCACAAAACTATCTGAGAAAACACAAAATATTCAACAGCCCTTTATTGTCATGGGATAATGAGAAAGAAAAATCTTATCAAATAAATGCTAACTCAGCTTCTCCTTCCCAAACACATTCTTAGTCACTGAGTCTCTCTGATTTTCAGAGACTGAGATTTATAAAAGCCCCTTCCCTCAGTCCTCCCCATTTATATGGATTATTTTTCCACATGCCTTGAGACCTTGAGTGTTATTATTATTATTATTTTACCAACTGAAAACCTTTTAAAAATTATTGACAAAAATCCTTCGAGAGGGCAAGTGGGTACTAGGTTTTTTTTTTTGAGGGACTTTACCCTATATATGATCTAACCAGGAAAAGGAAACACTTTTTAGTGTGAGTGTAGCAGACCATATCAACTATGACTAGCACAACCTGTATGTTATGTGGAAAGGGAAATAATCCTATAAAATTGTGCCCATATAACCAGTGAACCTGGTTGTCTTTTCAGGTCCTGTGGGATTTAAAATATCTCACTTAGTTGAAGAGGAGGTTTAATGGATTTTTTTCTCAACTACCTCCTGTACCTTGCTCTTTACTCCAAATGCCCCACGAGGGATGGATTCTTTAGAGACAAAGTACAGCTGGGCGCGGTGGCTCAAGCCTGTAATCTCAGCACTTTGGGAGGTCAAGGCAAGAGGATTGCCTAAGCCTAGGGATTTGAGACCAGCCTAGGCAACTTGGTGAGACCTCGTCTCTACAATAAATCAAAAAATTAGCTGGGCATGGTAGCACACACCTATAGTTCCAGCTGCTTGGAAGGCTGCAGTGGAAGGATCACCTGAGCCTAGCAGGCTGAGGTTGTGGTAGCCGAGAGTGTGCCACTGCACTCCAGCCTGGGCAACAGAGTGAGACTCCAACTCAAACCATAGGTAAATAAATGAATAAATAAACAAATAAATAAGAAAGTAGAAGAGTAATACAAATACTAAATACTAGTAATATTAAACTGGGTTCTACCTTAATTTTTATGAAAACTAACCCTCCAGAGATTTGGTAAGTCGTGTATTGTCACGCTTAACTTTGTTAGAAATGTGGTGTGACAGCCTAGAATTCTAGTGTTATGCCTTATCGGAATTCTCGTTTCAGAATCTAATCAGGATTTTAATGTTGTAACTGTAGGGGTTTAAGTCACCCAAGTTAAGATGTAAGGAGAAAAAATGTTAATAAGACAGGTTGAGTCCAAAATATTGCTTGCTTATTTCCTCGTTGCAACATTTGTTACGTTAATTCATTATGGAATCAATTATTTCACCTCTGTGTTCCCTATCCTAGACTCCAAGTTCTTTGAGGGCAGTTTCAATATTTGATATTTATTCTGTTTGATCCTTCTGACTAGCAGCATTCCTTACACATGCTGGTACTCTACAAAAATATTGTTTGGTCTTATTTCTGGTTGTTAGAATAGCACTTAGCCTAGTGTCTTAGGTTGGGGTCCCTGAAAACTCTGAGATGGGGAGTTGCCTACATAAAGCTATTGGGGAGTACTTTCCAGGGATGTCTGTCAGGAAGTGAGAAGACAGGTTTGGGTAAAACAGGGTAGATATTGTGAAATGCAATTGCAACTGAGGCCCATCCACCTCTCTTCAGGGGAGCCCCGGGGCTGGGAAGTCCATTCAGAGTCATCACAAAGTGAGGTAATCATGGGCTTTTGTAGACTCAGGAAAGCCAGTCGTTGGGAGGGAGCATGATCCTCGGTAGGGCAGTACCCTGCAGACAGGGCAGTTTGTAGTAAGGGTTGCAGCTGGACCTGACAGCAACCAACATTCCCAGAAGCTGGTGGATGAAGGCAAGCACCTGAGGAGGGGATCTTGGTAAGCCCCACAGTGTTCACTATACATACTTGTCATTTTCCAAATAAATAAGGCTGCCATACAGCTAATAATAATTGAGTTATTGATTGAAGCCATGTTTTTCACACTCTCATGGTCTTTCCACTCTAGTGTCTCAAACTCATGTTTTTTCCAGTAAGCACATCTTTAATCATGTTGGATGCCCAATGCATCCTTAAATCATTAAGAAAATGGGGGTCTCCAGGACATCTGTCTTTTGATTTCCTGTTAGAGGTGGCAGCTAAGGATGAATAGGTTGTAGACATGGACTTAGTAACAGATAAAACATAGCATCTACTAAGTGCCAGGTACCTTCTAAGCCGTCTGCATAAATTGATTTATTCCCCCCAACAATTCTACATTATAGGTATTATCTCATTATTACAGAGGCATAGATATTTAAGTAATTTGCCCAAGATGCTAGAGCAAGTAAGTGACAGGATTAGAATTTGTGCTCAGTCTAACTCAAGCATCTGTGCTCTTAATCTTTTTTGGGGAAAAAAATCTATTTCTTTGATTTACTATGTACTACTGTGCCAGGCACTCTTCTAAACATTTTGTTTGCCTTATCTTATTTTTCTTACCACAATCTTTGAGATGCTTTCAAATATTATCCCAATTTTAGAGATGAGGAAACTGTTGCCCAGGAGGTTCATAACTTGCTCCAGTTCACACAGCTAGGATTTCAATCCAGAGCTATCTTACTTCACTGTCTATAATTTTAGCTAGTGTCTCTAAGGTTCTGGTTTGTATCTTTTGATAAGAGGGACAGAAAAGCTTCATGGCAAATCCTTGCAGTTCTTGTAAGGCGAAATTAAGTCGAATTTTGGTATTAACATAGCAGGTTAGAGTCCCAAAATGGTGTTCTTGTTTTCATAGATCTCAATACAAATGGCTTTCTGTAAGAAGAAAAAATTCACAAGAAGGAAACGGACTTTTTAAACAGCTCTTAAATAATCTTTTATTTATTTATTTAATTTTAAATATGTGGGGTAACTTCCAGTTTAGGTATACAAATGTTCATTATGCAGTTACCCTTGTTGATGAGGTATACACCCCCCCCCCACCGCCGGCAGTTTCCTACTACTGCCAATCCCATCCCCATCCTCCCCTGGCAGTTTCCCACTACTGCCAATTCCAGAAATGGATGTTTATTAAACATTTAGTATGTGCCTGATAACTTCACTTACATTATCTTATCTGCAGTAATGAACAACAGTTATTAATTCTGACCATATGAAGATATTTATTCAATGTTCTTCTAGTGGACATGGGTTATTTTGGAGATACCACAAGCTTTCCTCCTCAGTGGCATCATAAAAGAGAAGGGGTATATTCTGCACTGAGGAATGGAATTTCTTTTTTTTTTTCTGGGATTTTTCTAACAGGACCACAGGGTGATTGTATGTTGAATCTTAGATTGCAATCTTTATAACACTGGACCTGAACCAGCTGAGCTATTCACTTGAAAAAAGGATCAAAACAAGTTCCTCTCAAGATCCTGGTCAGACACCCTATAAATATTTTAATTTTGTTCTGAACTTCAAAACATTATATTTGAGTATAAAATAAAGAAAATCTTTTTCTCTTGTGGTCTTCCCTTAGGAAGAGAGATGGAGATAGAGTGTTTCTCCTGGACTGTGAAACCAACTGAGCATCTGCCTGATTCCTTTGCCTGGTGTTTTAGGCAAGAATATGACTAGGTAGGTTATTTACATTCATGCGAAAAAGAAAGCTGACAGTGTTTGTTGATTGGGCCTGGCAAGGTTCAGTTCAGGGAATGACTTTTGTGCTCACATCAAATAGTGGCGATTTCAGGTTTATGACAGTTATCAAATAAAATGATATGGAATGAGGCTGAATTGTACAATAATGGCAATAAAAACCTGGAGGAGAGATGCTTCTGCCTGTTTTGCTGTTGCTCAAGGAGCTTGAGTGTGGGCATTAGAAAATGATGATCTGATAGTGAAACATCAGATTTTGTGATTCCTCCTAAGTGAAAGATAGGGCAACCTGGACTGCTGTGGTCGCATAGGACTTGGACTATGAAAGCTGTTTATTTGCCAGATATCAGCTGACCTTGCACAATCCGCACTAATTTTTGTCTTCTCAGGAGTTCAACAAGAGGGAGGGGAGAGAAGACTTGGGTGGTCTAGAATGAATCTGCTAATATTAAATAGAGTAACTATTGCACAAACTAGGTTTCTACAGCTCTCCATTTTTGTTCACTCAGAGCTTTACTTACTTGAATATTTAGAGCATGATCCTTTCTATTTTTTTGTAGCATGATCCTTTATATTTCTTGCAGAATCTGTTGTATTAATACGATACTTGTCCAAAGAGATGCTTTGCCTAACCCAAACAAACAACACAAATGAAAGCAAACCCATGGTTAAATGAATGTGAAAAATATTATACAGGTTGAACATCCCAAATCTGAAATTCCTAAATGCTCCAAACTCTGAAACTGTTTGAGGACCATAATGACACTCAAAGGATTCTGGATTTTCATACTTGGAATGCTCAAAACATAATGCAAATATTCCAAAATCAGAAAAAAATAGAACTCTGAGACATTTCTGATCTCAAGTATTTTGCATAAGGAATATTCAACCTATATATGCTTTTCTGTGACCTGAATGTTTGTGTTATACCCAAAATTCACTTATTGAAATTCTGACACCCAAGTTGTTGGTATTAGGAAGTGAGGCCTCTGGAAGAAAGCTAGGTCATGAGTGCAGAGCTTTCATGAATGGAGTTTAGTGGCCTTACAAAAGAGGCCAAGAGAGACCCCTTGTCTATCTGCCATGTGAGGACACAGCAAGAACGCACTGTCTATGAACTAGAAAATAGGCCTCACCAGATACTTAATTTGCTGACTCCTTGATCATGGACTTCCCAGCCTCCAGAATTGTAATTTCTGTTGTTTATAAGTCACCCAGCTTATTGTATTTTGTTACATCAGCCCAAACTAACAAAGATGTCTTCCCTTCTTAAGTTTAGCTTTGTATATGAATGTATTGGAGACCTCTAGAAGTCCTGCACTGTATACATCTACTACCTCTTTTAACCAGGAATGTTAAACACTTATTTGACCATAGAGAATTTTTACCTATTACTATCCTGTGGAGCTAGTATTTTAGACATATCTTTTTAAAATTACATTTAGAAAACTGTCTCATTAGCTGACAGTGGTAGAGATGATTTCTTTGTGCATGCAGAATAGTGTTAAGCATTCCCTGAGTTTTGAAATCTGAACTTTCATCAGAGCTTGGAGGTTGCTACCCCATGCTCAGATGTGGCCACTAGTCTTGGGGAAGTATTACCCATATTGAGATTATTAGAGTCTCACTAAGCAGGAAACAGTATTCCCCAGGCAAGGAAGCTCTAGTTCAAATACTTGCTTATATTTGTTTTAAAAGTAGTCTTTTACATTTAGGAATGGAGGACTGCATGGTCAAAGAAGAGCATGGCTGAAAATGGGACTCAGTTTGTTCTTCATCTTTAGGTATAGATAAGAAGAGCCAGGGAAACATGAAAGAGACAATGTCTAGGAGAATTTAATAAGACTCTAAAATATTTGTCATGCTTTTTGTTGGTGTGATGGTTGATTGGGGGTGTCAACTTGACTAGATTAAAGGATACTCAGCTGGGAAAGCATTGTTTGTTCTCCATGCTTCAGTAGATATGAAGCCCGTTCCTCTTTGGCTGAAAAAGAAACCTACGTGGTCTGGCATTTAATTAAAATGATTGGGCTGCCCTGGGAGTGTCTGTGAGAGTGTTTCTGGAGGAGATTGACGTATGAGTCTGTGGACTGAGTGGGAAAGATCCACTTTCGATATAGGCAGGCCTAATCTAATTGCCTGGGGACCCAGATAAAACAAAAAGGTGTAGGAAGGGAGAGTGCTTGCTTTTTCTTTCTTGGAAGGGCGATGCCCTTCTTCTGCCCTTAGATGTTAGAACTCCAGGTTCTGTGGCCTTTAGACTCTGATACTAAAACCATTAGCCCCAGACTGAGAATTACACCATCAGCTTCCCTGGTTCTGAGACTTTTTGACTTCAACTGAGCAAAGTTACTGACTTTTCTGGTTCTCCAGTTTGTGGACACGACCTATCATGGGACTTCTCAGCTTCCATAATCAAGTGAGGTGATTCCCCTGATAAATCAATCTCTCTCTCTCTCTCTCTCTCTCCCCCGCCTCTCTGTCTTTCTGGAGAACTTTGGCTAAAACGATTGATCATGTCTCCTTGAAGATCTGCAACAATTTAAGAGAATGCAGAGACCTCCCAGGCTATCTATAAAACAGGAGCCCTTATTGTCCTCTTACAGACCAAGCGCGTTTAACATCATCCATATTGTTAGTTCATGTTCCTGGAAGACTAAGTAGAATATTTATTCCACAATTTTATTGCACAGTCTTATCTCAATGTGAGCCCCTAGTTGCATACTACTTGTATTAATCTGGAGGCTTTAGTTTCATATAAACAAGATCCAACTTAAACCACCTTAAGTTCAAAAGAAGAATTTCGTGGGTTAGATACAGAAAAACTCAGGACAGAGATAGATTCAGGGACTCAAGAAATTTCTTCATGCTTTGGAGGTAGTCAATGTCTGTCAATCTCTTTCATTTCCCCATCTCCATGATTTAGTTCTGCATTCCTTTGAGTTGGTTTTTGTCACAGGCAAGCCCTCTCCATAACATGGAAAAATGTCTTCTGGAAACTCTAGATTCACATTTTCATAAGCTAACAACAAAATTATTACCTTTGCCAAGATCTCTAGCAAAAGTCTTCAAATTAGGGTTCCTCGGGCCAGTTTGAGGCATAGGTTCATTCCTGATCTCATTACGTTGGCCAGGATGATGGAACATACCGATTGGCTAGACCAGAGTCACATTCCCACTTCTGATCTTGGGAAGGGGGGACGGGGGTGGGTCAATTGAATTCCACAGGCTGAGAGGGGGAGGTCTTTTCCTAAAGGGAAATTAGAGTCTAAGACCAGAAGAAGGGACACAATACTGGGAAATGGAAAACAACAGATGTCCTTTATAATAGTGAAACTACTGTTATCAGAGGATGGGTGGGGAACAAGAGAAGGGAAGCAGAAAAGGGCATTTTATTAAGAGAAAGCATAAATCAAGGCATTTTCATGAATATTGCATAAAAAACCACTTCAGGATAAAACCAGAGAGATACTTGCGTTTTCTTGTGTGACTCATAGTAACTTGTGACTTGTGTTGGTTGTCCTGTTTGTCCTCATCTGTCCCCTATGCCTCCTCTGTTTCCCTGTGCCCTGTCTTGTGGTCCAGGACTTTAACTCCTGTGAACTGCATCACCTGAACTTCCTTAAGCTCTGTCCTCCAAGTGGTTTAGACAATGGAAGACACCACTCAGAGACTGGAGGGCAGGAGGGGAGGAGTTGGAGTGGATTCTGACCCTGTTTCTTTCCTGTGCTGAGCTGCGGGTCATCAGTGACTGCAGTTCATCAGACTGGGTTCTGCCAGGGCATCATTCTTCTTTGGTTCCAGTAACTCTATTTCCTCTCCTTGTACTTGCAATCTAGAGAGGTGGTCATGAAGGTCTGGCTGCCTGCTGTTGCTAGTACTGGGATTCATCATCATTCCTTTTCAGTTCCCTTAACCATGCTCCTGCCTCTGTAAATAGTCCTTTCCTTAAATTTTCTTTAGAATCTCATCTGAGTATGCCTTTTCTTTCTTCCCAGTTCTCTGATCTTCATCCATAAACATTAAGGTTTTTGAGATACTGTGACTTGTCCCCCTCCCTTTCAGTGTCAGTAGGTATAAATATCTAGACCAATATGGAACCTATGTATTAATTAGAGGAATGGGGAAAAAACCCTTTTGGAATGTGCAAAGAGAATGAAGGTTACCATAAGATGCCTCTGTTCATAAATAAGAATGAAAGAAGAGAGAGGGCTGTAAAAAGAGCCCATTCCAGAATGACAAGATGCAACACAATACTTAACCCTGATTCATCTGGAATCCCAGATGCTTGATGCTAAGCGAGGAGCTGAGAATGTTTTTACAATTCTAATTCCACTCTCATAGCAACTTGTCTGTGGTTCACTGTTGTTACATACTGTTTACTGTTGCCAAGTGATTAGCCTGGTATTTTTTGAAGGAGGCAGTAGGAGGAGGAGCTGAAAAGACCATAACATGGGGAAAGGGTAGAAGTTCATGAAGGGAATGGCAAGATGGGAAACTCAATGCTAGGAGCCTGTGGAAAGGGGAAAAAAGTGCATACAAAGCCAGCCAAGGAGGGAAAAACTCGGTCTGAGTCCACAATTCGCCTGATTCCCCTGTGAGTTCCTGTAAAACTTGAGATTTAGCTTTAGCAGTAGACTTCTGACCACTGGCTATATAAATGGGCCATCTGGGGTAATATTTGAACCTGACTGGCTCAGCTCACTCAACACACTGGAGTTCCTATAGATCTTGCTGTTTTAACCCATGCCATGTCAAGGACACTAATCAGAAATGAGTTATGACTGCAGTATGCTTTGTGAGATGAGGCTGTGTAGGGTAATGGAAAAGACTCTGGGCTAGGAGTTTGACGCTGTTGTATCTGGTTTAAACTGTCAGTTTTTCACCTGAGAATAACTTATTTAACTTGCTGAATTTCATTGACCTCAACTGTGAAATGGAGGGAATGTCTTTCGTCAGAGGGTAATTGTGAGGCATACAATAAGGTTTGGAATTTTTAAAAAAAACTTTACTTTAAAGCTTTGAAAAAATAGACAGAACATAGTTTCTATTTCTCATAGTTAATTGTTTTGAGGAAAAACATATAGTCATCCTTCAGTATACATGAGGATTGGTCTCAGCCCCCTCGCCACATACCAAGATATCAGAGTGTATTCAAGTTCCACTGTTGGCCATGAAGAACGCTCAAATATGAAAAAATTGGCTTTCCCTATCACAGGTTTTGCATCCTGTGATTGTATTATTTTGGATCTGCATTGGTTAAAAAAAGAATCTGCATGTGAGTGGATCTGTGCGATTCAAACCCGTACTGTTCAAGGGTGAGCAGTATGCATATACCTATTCTCAGTTATGTGATCAGTACATGATTAAGGCATAAACAAATCTCTAGGAAAACTTCTACCTTTTTGTTCTTGCCCGGGGTGAGTAGAGAGTACTTCTTAAAGGATAACAAGAAAGATCAGGGAAGTGACAACAAATCCAGGCAGATGATGCAGCAAGCACAAGAACACAGCAAGATATCAAAAAAGCAATAGCTGAAGATCAAGATGGCTGACTAGACGCAGGTACTATGTGCCTCCACCATAGAGAGGATCCAGAATAGTAAGTATATCTCACATTTTGAACAGATCGTCTCGGAGAAAACACTAGGGTACACCAGAAAAGAAGATGGGAAGTACCAGAAATAAGTAAGGAGGGGGTTCAAGGCAGCTTGCCTGGCCAGGGACTGACTGAGAGTTGGGAGAGGCTCCGGGACATGGGGAAACAGTCAGAGAGAAACCTCCTAGGGCCTTTATTTTACAATCTTGGAGATAGATGAGACTATTGACCCACTAGGGTCTTGGACCTGATCTATAGAGCTGCCTAAAGTTCGCATAGACATATTTCTTCAGAAAGGGAACACACGTGGGGACCCACAGATATCTGAGCCTAGAGTAATCCCAGCTGGACATCATTTTAAAAGCCTAGATATTGGGGATCTACAGACATGGCTACTGCTGCTGCTGTGTTGTTCCAAGGAGAGGGAGTGGAGACCAGGAGCTCCCACATACCCCTGGAAGGCATTGTGAGTTGACTGCATACCACTCTGCTGAGGGCATTGTGTATTGACTGCATTCTCCATAGCTTTTTGCCTACACTGTTGGTGTGGGAGAGACCCAGGCCTTTCTGTTTTCTGGCCCAAGGTGCTGTTTTGAAGTTTAATGCTACTCACATTTGTGACAATACCCACTGCCCTGCAATGGGCTGCTATGTGATTGAGACATGAATCGACTATACTCCCCAAAGCATTTTGTCCATGATGCTTGCCTGGGAGTGGCTTCACCCTCTCTGGTGCTAGGTTTAAGATATTTTGAGAGTCTAATGCTGAGTTGTGTTCTGCAATCAGGCCAGGTTCAAGTTGACAAGGCTCTAGTTGCTACCCAGTCAAGGAGAGATATGGAACTAGGCTCTCCTATGCATACTTAGGACAATACCAACTACCCTCCTATGGGCTGTTGTGAGATGGAGGCTCAAGCAGACTGCATTCCTTATAGCCTCTTGCTAAAACTGCTTGCCTGAGAGGGGCTCCTCGCTCTCTGGTAACAAGCCCACAGATGGCACTGTTTTGAGAATTTAACACTGGGCTGTGCCCCACCCATGGGCTGAGTTCAAGACAATGTGGCTGCAGCTACCACCCAGTTGGTAGAGGGACAGGGGAGATAAAGCTCTTCTAAGCCCACTTAAAACAATACCCACTACCCTGCTATGGGTGGCTGTTGGACTAGGGACAAGCCCAGTCAGTGTATTGGAGCTACCAGGAACACAATGAGGGACCACTTAGGTCACAACTGATTGCTCTACCACCACCATTGTCATTACCCACATGAAACCAGCTGCCCAAGTACCTGACAACTTGTCTACACACCTGGCTTGCCACTTTCACTACTAGTTTTTAAGCAAGCCACCTGGAAGTCCAAGAATCAGCCCTCTAAGGCCCACTAACACTGGAACCAGTGTGAGCTGTCCTAGACCTAAAAACAAGCACATTCATCCCACTGCTGCCACCGCTGCAGCTGAAGATTGGCTTAATTGGTGTCCAAATCCCCAGTAAAACTTTACTATAACCTCAACAAATAACTGTACGTAAGTCATCAAGAAAATCACAGATACCGCTAATCATATGTACTGCCAATGAAGTCATACAAAGATTACACTATCACAGGCACCCAAAATCAAAGACAAATTATCCTACTCTTCCAATAGCATACATATATCTTCAGAGAAAAAATTATCCCTTAAAAAAGCAATTTCAAAAAGATTGGTACAAGTGATTACTATATCATATGTGTAGATATCAATGAAAGGACAAAGAAAACATGAAAAAGCAGAGAAATATGACACTACCAAAGGACCACAACAATTGTCCAAAAACAGCTCCCAATTTAAAAATTCGTTGAAATATGAAATAAAGAATTTGAACTATTCTCAGATATAAATCAAGCATGAACAAATGTCAAAAGATTAAAATAATACTATGTGTCTTCTCAGATCGCAGTGGAATAAAAATAAATATCACCAACAAGATGTCCCTAAAATACACAAATACACGGATACTTAAGACGTGCTGCTGAATGACTTCTGGGTCAACATGGAAATAAAGATATAAATAAAAAATTCCTGGAAACAAACAAAAACAAGGACACATCTTATTGGAATCCCTGGATCCCATGAAAGCAGTGTTAAGAGGAAAATTCATGGCATTGCACACATACATCAAGAAAACAGAAAGATCACCAGTAAACAATCTAATGTCACACCTAAGGGAGCTGGAAAGGCAGGATCGTCTAAGTACTAACTTCAGCACAAGAATACAGATCACCAACATAAAATCACAATTGCTGGATATAGAAAATAAAAATATCATAGAAAGGATCAACAAGACAAAAAACTGGTTCCTTGAAAGGTTAAAAAGGATTGACAGACACCTGACCTGACTGACTAAAAAAAAAAAAAAAAGACAGAGAAAGTCCAAATAAACACAATTAGAAATGCAAAAGGTGAATCACAACTTACCTTGAATAAATTCAAAAGATTATCAGGGATTACTATGAATACCTGTATGCAAATAAATTAGAAAACTCAAGGGAAATGGAGGACTTTCTGACATCACACAGCCTCCCCTGGTTGAAACAAGAATAAATCAAAACTCTAAACACTCCAATAACAATCCAGGAAATTGATTCAGTCATAAGAAATCTCTCCACTAAAAAAAACCCAGACCAGATGGCTTCCCAGCTGAATTCTACAAGCCATACACAGAAAAGCTGATATCAATCTTAAAGTATTCTTGGCAATAGAGAATTATGAAATTCTAAACCTGGCAAAGACCAAACAAGGAAAGAGAATTACGGGTCAATCTCCTTGATGAACATAGATGAACAAATTCTAAACAAGATTCTAGAAAATCGGATCCAATAACACATCTCAACAATCATCCACCATGACCAAGTGGGTTTTATTCCTGGGATGCAGGGCTGGTTCAACATTCACAGGACCATAAACGTAATTCAGTACATCAACAGATATAAAACCAAGAACCATATGATTATATCATTAGATGCAGAAAAAGCATTTGACCAAATCCAGCATCCCTTCTTGATAAAAATGCTTGAGCACCTAGGTATAGAAGGAATATTCATCAAACAATAAGAGACATCTATGGTAAACCCATGACCAACATTTTGTTCAATGAACAGAAGCTGAAATCATTCTCCCTGAGAATGGGAACAAAACAAGGATACCGATTCTCACACCTCCTGTTCAACATACTGCTGGAAGTCCTAGCCAAAGCAATCAGGCAAGATAAAAAAAATCAGGAGTATCCAAATAGGAAACAAGGAAGTTAAGCTAGCCTTCTTTGTGGATGATATAATTTTATGCCTTGAATACGCTATAGAGTCTGTCAAAAGCCTCCTCACACTAATAATGACTTTAGTAAAGTCTCAGTTTACAAAATCAGTGTGCAAAAGACAGTTGCATTTCTATATACCAGCAACAAGCAAGCAGAAAACCAAATAAAAAGTACAATACCATTCACAACAGCCACAAAAAATTGAAATACCTAACCAGATAAGTGAAAGACCTTTACAATCAGAGCTACAAAATGCTGCTCAAGGAAATCCAGGATGACACAAACAAATAGAAAAACATTCCATGTTCATGGACTAGAAGAGTCAATATTGTAAAGATGGCCATCCTACCCAAGGCAATCTGTAGATCCAGTGAAATACCCATTAAACTACCAACATCATTTTTTTTCAGACCTGGAAATGACAATACATTAAATCATATGGAAACAGAAAAGAGTGTGGATAGCCAAATAATCCACAGCAAAAGGAGCAAAGCAGGAGGTATCACACTTTCAGACTTTAAACTTTATTACAAGGCTACAGCAACTAAAACATCCTGGTGTGCTGCAAGAATAGGCCCATAGACCAATAGAATAGGACAGAGACTCAGGAAGCAAAAACATGGTCTCTAGCCAACTCATATTTGACAAAGACATCAATAACAATCACTGAGGAAAGGAGACCATATTTAGCAAGTGGTTCTGGGAAAACTGGATGTCCACATGAAGAATGACGTTAGGCTCCTACTTATCACCATATACAAAAATCAACTCAAAATTGATCAAAGACCTAAGCATAAAACCTCAAATTATAAAAATCCTAGAAGAAAATGTAAGAAACACCCTTATGTACCTAGGAGTAGGCAAGGAATTCTTGACCAAGTCCCCAAAAGTGCATTCCATAAAAGCCAAGTTAGACAAGTGGGACCTCATCAAACTGAACAGCATTTACACAGAAAAAATCATAAAGAGAGTAACGAGACAACCCACATATTTGCAAATTATGCATCTGACAAAGGTCTAACATCCAGGATCTACAAGGAACTTGAAGTGAAAGGAAAAACAAACAACTCCATTAAAAAGCAGGCAAAGGACGTTAACAGATACTTCTCAAAAGATGACATACAAGCAGCCAACAAATACATGAAAAAATGCTCACACTCACTAATCATCAGAGAAAGGGAAATCAAAACTGCAATGAAATATCACCTAACTCTGGTAAGGATGGCAATCATTAATAAGTGAAAAAACAAAAACAAAAACAAAAACAAAAAACAGAGCTGGTGCAAGTATGGAGAAAAGGGAATGCTTCTACACTGTTGGTAGGAGTGCAAGGTAGTTCAACCTTGATGAAAAGCAGTGTAACAATTCCTAAAAGTGCTCAAAATTAACCATCCATACAATCCAGCAATCCCTCTCCTGGGAATATACCTGGAGGAGCATAGATCATTCTACAAAAAATACACCTGCGCACACGTTTACTGCTGTACTTTTCCCAATAACAAAAACATAGAGCCAATCCTACTGCCCATCAAAAGCGGACTAGGTAAAGAAAATGTGGTACATATATATAATAGAGTATTACACAGATAATAACAAAATTATGGACTTTGCATCAAATTGGGTGCAGTTGGAGACCATCATACTAAGTGAACTATCACAGAAGCAAATAACTGAATACTGCATATTTGCACTCATAAAAGGGCCTTGAATGTTAGTCACATTAGCACAAGAGAGGGACCAGCAGTCACTGGGCATTGCTGTTGGAGGAAGGGAGGGAGAGAGGAGGGTGAGGGGTGCATATGACAACAAAAAGGGTACTTGATTCATTACCAGGGGATGTGAGGGCCAGTTAGAAGTCCAAATTTCATCTGCATTCAGCCTACTTAATGTAGTTAACTCTCACTTGTATCCCACATTCCTATAATAAAATACAATTTTAAAAAGAATTCAAACTATTGATTTTAAAGAAATTCAATGCAATGAAAGAGAAATCTGAAAAATAATACAGAGTTATCAGAAAAATCAATTCAGGATAAGAATGAGAAATTTGTCAAAGAAACAGATAGCTATAAAAAGAACAGTTTTTTTTCTCATGTGGAGTAAACCAGGATAAAGTTTCCTCAGCATGCAGAGAGAAGTGGGACTGGCAGTGCACCCCATGATTCATCAATGAAGTTAAATAGCCACGTAGAGCAAAGAAAACAAAAATCAGACAATCTGGACTGGGTTAGAACTAGCCAGACTCTCACCTGGATCATGACACAGACCACAGGGAGCCTCTGGATGTAGTGAGGGAGGTGAATGAGAGGAATTCAAAAATCGTGTGCTCCTGCCACAGATTTATAGGGTTTTCTGAGACCTGTAGGAAACCAGTCCCTCAAGGGAAGCTGCCTTATCCTTTACCTTACCAACTGTTGTGTTCTATCAAAACCCACATGAAGTGGTGCAGAAAACAAAATAAAAAACCAAAATAACCTTAGGCAGCTCCACTTGTCATATCCCAGGAATTCAATTATTGCTGGCGGCTGCATTCTAGCTGGCCTGGGAGGGGAAGGGCCCCAAGGACAAACTCTGTGATGCCAGGAGAACACCTGAGGTTGGATGAACTTTGACATTCAGAATGCAGACTGTCTCAGGCTAAGGTGGAGGAGTATGGTGAGACTTATCCTAGCAACTTTTCACTTCCAAGGTCAACTCTGATGTTTAGCCTAGCACAGCAACATTACCTCAGTGACTGGTGACTCCCTTCCAATCTCCACTGGAGTAGCCAAGAGTGCACACAAGTGGGGAGATTGAGCTCTTTTCCCTTGCTCACCCCCTCAAAGGCTTAAAACAGACAGATAACTGAGGTAATTCCACAGGACTGTCCATTGCCTAAGTTGACTGGGCACTTCCTGGAGCAACACATACCAAGCAGAAAGCCCATAGCCTCCACTGCAGCTAGCTCTCTCCTACAAGCACCACCTAATGGTCAGAAGTTAACAGCACAGTACATCACATCTAATATAATACCTCAGCTTTGGGAAAAGTTTGATTCCAGAGTGCAGCTAACACCACTGTCTTAGCCACTTCAGTCTCCCAGGACACCTTGAGTTTGTGCAGGTACTCAACACAGGAACACCACACCTGGCAATTGAAAAATTCACCACATTAAGTCATCTACTTATAATCAAGTGATCACTACAGTGCCTGTGTCAGCCCCCTGAAAATCTCAGATAAGAAGAAATAGTCTACCCAAATAAGAGGGAAGCAGAAAAATAATTCTGACAATAAGAAAAAGCAGAATTCTTCAACATCCCCAAAAGACTCCACAAACTCTTCAGCAATGGACCCTAACAAATCTGAAATCTTTGAAATTCCAGAGATGAAATTCAAGAGGTTGAATACAAAATTGCTCAATGAGATCTAAAGAAATTTTAAAAACTATTCAGAACGTGAATGAAAAATTCTCCAAAGAGATAGCTATGTATGCACGCGCACACACACACACACACACACACACACACACACACACCAAACTGAAATTCTGGAAATGAAGAAATCATTTAAGGAAGTAGAAAGTGCAGTGGAAAGTTTTAACAGTAGACTAGAACAAGTAGAGGAAGGATCTCAGAACTTGAAGATGAAGTTTTTGAATTAATCCAGTCAGACAATAATAAAAAAAAAATCAAGAAATTGGAACAAAGTATCCAAGAAATATGTGTCAAACCTAAGAATCATAGGTGTTCCTGAGAAAGCAACAGGTTTGGAAAATATATTTGAGGGAATAATGGAAGAAAACATCCCTGGCCTTGCCACAGATTTTAAAATCTAGATACAAGAGGCCTAAAGAACCCTGAGGAGACTAATTGCATAAAGGTCATCCCCAAGGCATATAATCATCTGGTTATACAAAGCTAATGAGAAGAAAATAATTTTGAGAGCAGTGAGACAAAGTCATCAAGTAACTTACAAAGGTATTCCTATCAGACTAACAGTGGACTTCTCAGAATAAACCCTAAAAGCCTGAAGATATTGGGAACACATCTTTCATTTCTTTAAACAGATTAACAGTCAGCCAAGGATTTTGTGCCCCATAAAACTAAGTTTTATAAATGAAGAAAAAAATGAAATCTTCTAAGACAAGGAAACAGGGAATTTGTTACCACTAGACTGGCTCTACAAGAAATATTCAAAAGATTTCTAACTGAATATACCAGAATAAAATCACAAAGCTTAAAAAATCATCAACATAATAGAGAAAATAAATAAATAAAGCAACCAGATAGCTATCAGTGTGATGAATGGAATAGTACCTTATATATCACTATTAACCCTGAATGTAAATGGTTTCAGTGCTCCACTAAAAATGTATAGACCAGCCTGGCTTGGTGACTCAGCCTGTAATCCTGCACTTTGGGAGGCTGAGGTGAGTGAATTGCCTGAGCCCGCGGGTTCGAGATCTGCCTGGGCAACTTGGCGAGACCTCATCTCTACAATAAATAAAAAAATTAGCAGGGCATGGTAGCGTGCACCTGTAGTTCCAGCTCCATGGAAGGCTGAGGCGGAAGGATCGTCTGAGCCCAGCAGGTCGAGGCTGCAGTAGCTGGGAGCGTGCCACTGCACTCCAGTTTGGGTGACAGAGTGAGACTCCAACTCAAAAAAAAAAAAAAGTATGGACTGGAAGAATGGGTAACAAAAATAAAATGTAAATATCTGCTACCTTCAAAAGACCCATCTAACATGCAAAGACTCTTATAGACTTAAAGTGAAGGGGTGGGAAAATATATTCCACACAAATGGAAACCAAAAACAATCAGGAATAGTCATTCTCACATCAGATAAAACAGAATTTAAATTAACAACAGTAAAAAAAGACAAAGATGGTTATTATATAATAATAAAAGTATCAATACAACAAGAAAGCCTAATAATTTAAAGTAAATATGTGCCCCAAACTGGAGCTCCCAGCTTGATAAAGAAAAATTCTACTAGACCTGGGGGGGGGGTTAGAAGAAGGGAAGAAGGGAGAGAGAGAGACAGAGAGAAAGAGAGAGAGAGAGGAGAGAGGTGAGAGGAGAGAGAGAGAGAGAGAGAGAGAGAGAGAGAAATACAGCAGTATTATAATTGCAGGAGATTTCCACACTCCACTGACAGCAATAGACAGATCATCAAGGCAGAATGTCAACAAAGAAACATGGGAACTAAGCTGGACTTCACAGCAAATGAAACTAGCAGGCATCTACAGATCATTCCTCCCCAAAACTACAGAATAAACATTTTTCTCATCAGCGCATGGAACATTCTCCAAGATGGACAATATAGTAGGTCACAAATCAGTTATTTAAAAAAAAAAAAATACAAAACATCAAACACCTTCTCAGAACACAGTAGAATAAAACTAGAAATTAACTCCAAGAAGAGCTCACAAAACCAAGAAATTTAAATAATCTGGTCCTGAATGATCCTTGGGCTAACAATGGAATTGGAGGAGTCAAGAAGATGGCGGCCGAGTCAATCAGACTATGCGAGTCCCCGTGTGAGTGAGTGATTGAGTGAGTGTATGGAAAATTTTGTGTACATGCTGGTGAGTGAGTGGGCATGTGAGTGGCTGACTGAGTCAGGGGTAGGGAGCTAGCGGCCAGGACTCTCCTAGTATAGCGGCTGGTGCCACAGTTGCTGGGCTTGGACCCTAGTGATTCCCAGGACAAAGAATCTGAGTGCCATTTTCTTTTCTTTTTAAATCAACAAACCCTCCCTGGGAAGAAAATGCTGGGAGAGACTATCTAAGTGGGGCTCGTGAGAGGGTGAGCAGGCCCCTGGTGCAACAGCTGGTGCTACAGTTTCTCTACTTTGTCCCTGACTCTTTCCAGGTTGCAGAAGCGGAGCACCATTGTTTTTTAAAAGATGGACAGAAGTTTTCCTTTGAAAAAATAGAGATGAGAAACTATTGCCCCAGGCTCTCCCTCATCATTGAAGCAGGAGAGAGACTGCTGGCTCCTGGTTTTTCCTCACCACTTCAGCACCTGGCAGGGCTCTGACAGGGGCTGCAGAGGGAGTCCAGAGGCAAGTTCCCATGGAAGAGGACAAGAGAGGCACCCCACTACCATCTTGAAGGTGGGGCAGGAAAGTGCTCTGACTTGCTCACCATGGAACAACAGATCCAATCTGTTTCTGGCGGATCAACTACTCAGGGATTAATCATGCCCTAGAGGGAATATCCTGAGAGCACAAACTTTTAGGGACCTGATGAATGCTGAGTTCCAGGCGCCCAACCCCCTACCCTGATCCAGCCACACAAAGGGTGTAACCAGAAAGGGACAAGGAAGAACTTCAAGAGATCAGTGATGAGTTTGGGGCTGACCCAAACCTCCTCCTCCCCAGCAATCCTCTGAACATCAGACTCACACAGCTGGGTCACAGCTAAGAGGGACAAACCCAGGCAGAGCCTGGACTTCAGTCGCAATAGAAGAACTCCATTCCAGGACAAACCTGGCTGGGGCACTCCTGGTGAGAGTATATACCTGGGGAAGAAAGAATTCCATATCTCCCCATGGGAGGAATTCTCCTTGACCATAAGAGAGTGGGAGGGGAGGATGCAGCAACCCCACCCACCTCCATTGCCCCTCCTCCTTCCCTGCTTCATTCCCTGAGAAGAAAGTGAAAGAGGTGGCTCTGCAGGAGAGACTTGATTGGAGGAACAATTACAGAGCCTGCCACAGGAAGGTAGGGTTTTTTTAATTTCTAATTTTTTTAATCTAAAAAAATTTTTTTGACTGTTTGTTTGTTAGTTCATCCATTTTAAAAATATTTTTCCTTTGTGTATGAATGTGTGTGTGAGGGTTTGCTCTGCATCCCTCCGCAAATTTTTTTTCTTTTCTTTTTCTGTTTCTTTCTTCTTTTATTTGTCATTTTCTGTTTATGTGTATATGTGAATGACTGAGTGTTCATCTTTTGATTTTGTTGTTGTTGGTTTTTGCTATTTTGTTCCTTTAGGTTTTTTTTTTTCATATTTATTTTTTACAGTTTAAGGTGTGTGTCAATATATGTGTGAGGGTTCAACCTGAATCCCTTTCTTAAAATTTTTTAATTTTAATTTTAATTTTTAAAAATTTTCCTCTGGTCTTTCTGTTTTTTTGTCTATATTGTGGTAGGCATGTGGGTGTGTGTGTTTAGTTTCATTGTTTTTCTTTTTTGTTTTGTTTGTTCTGTATCACTTTGTTGTTATTCCAGTTTGCTTTGGGGTCTGTGTGCATGTGTTCAATTGCTTTTCCACTGGTTTCTGCTTTGCATCATCATATAGAGTGGTGGTGGGTAGTGTGTCTCAGGGAATACATACCACAATAAGTGAACATTTTAATTTGCAAGCATCATCCTCTACTTTATTCAAATTTCAAAAACTACAAGAGACTGCAGAGCTTCCCATACACCGTCCTATTGCAAAATAGAATAAATCCAGAGCCTGGATCAGGGAAGAATAGAGGATTGAATGAACATCAGAAGGGAAAGTCTCTCCCACTGACACCAAATACAGAGCTAAAGACAAAAATAAGAGGTATGTCACAAATGAGGAAAAACCAAAGGAAGGCAATTTCAAATGTACCAAAGCCAAAACTCCTGAAAAATCAGACCTTGGTGCCCAAACAATGGAAGTCACCAACAACTGTCCCCAGAATATGACAGGGATTAGGAAATGAATGGAAAGAGTGAATAAGACTCAAGAAAGACAAGATGCAACACTGAAAGAATTTGTAACAGATTTTGGCAATAAAAAATTTCATCTAGGAAATAAATAACATGATGACAAGAATGGAAAGCCAAATTAATCTAGCTGATAAAGAATCTCAGAATTTGAAGACCAGAACATGGAATTAACAGAATCTGTAAAAAACATAGAAAGAAGACTCAGAAAGAAAGAACAAAGTCTATAAGAGATATGCAATTATATCAAGAGGCCAAAACTATGCCTGATTGGTATCCCAGAAGAAGAAAGGGAAATGGAGAATAACTTGGAGCAAGTATTCCAGGAGGTAATCCAAGAAAACTTTCCCCATCTCACCAGAGGTGTGACCAGCCAAGTACAAGAGAAACAGAGAACCCCCCACAAGACATCAAATGGAAAGATCAACCCCTAGACACATAGCAATTTGCCTACACAAAGTAGGCACAAAAGAAAAAATCCTAAAGGCAGCGAGAGAAAAAGGTCAGACCACCTACCGGGGAAAACTAATCAGAATAACAGCAGACCTATTGGCAGAAACACTACGAGCACTATATTCAAAGTCCTCAAAGATAAACAACTTCAACCAAGAATTTCCTA
>CAUYQG010060090.1:0-17278 GCA_963574415.1 Tarsius wallacei | reverse complement strand
AGGTTAAACCTCAATGCAAATGCTATGTTAATGATATTATAACAAGACAGGGTCAAGTTAGAACATGTAGTTAAGCAGCTGTGCCTGCATTTAAGCAGCAAAAAGTACATTTTAGCGAAAAAACCTGTGTTAAAAGGATGTTCTTTTTTTTTTTTTTTTTTAGTCCGAGTTTCACTCTGTTGCCCAGGCTGGAGTGCAGGGGCACGCTCACGGCCACCCCAGCGTCGATCTGTTGGGCTCCGGTGATCCTTCTGCCTCAGCCTTCCAAGTAGCCGGATTTACAGGCACGCGCTCCCATGCCCAGCTAATTTTTTAAATTTGATTGTAGAGACGAGGTCTCACCAATTTGCCCGGGCTGGTCTAGAACCTGCGGGCTCAGGCAATCCATTTGCCTCGGCCTCCCAAAATGCTGGGATTACAGGCTGAACCACCCAGCCCAGCCATATAAACTCTGTTTTAAAACTTAAAAAAGAAAAAGAAAAAGAAAAAGGGACATGAACCTGTATAATTCCCGTCTCTCCATTTGGAACCTTCCGGAACAGATACATCGGTTTTGGAGGAGGATGGAACGCAGTTCCACAGCATGTGGCTCCCACAGAACTAGGTTCCTTTGGAAGCATAGGATAAATGGGTTTACAAGGTGGAGGGGTGTCAGCCTAGGTAGGATTAACAGGGAGCTCCTGAAGCTGAGCCTAGGCTGAATCAGCAGGATGTCCCTGTGGCTGATTCCCTTCCTCCCTTCCTCCGCCCACAGCACCCCAGTGAGTGCTAGAAGATGACACCTGAAATAACAGGAAGTCATCAAATATGTCTTCCTTTTCCTTCTTAATCTGAGTATGTAATGCCTGACTGAATAAAATTTTATTTGTAGAATGCTGATTAAAAAACCATAAAGGCCTGACATTGCTGTTTATGGCTTTATTTATTTACTTATTCATTTATTTATTTTGAGTAGGAGTCTGTCGCCCAGGCTGGAGTGCAGTGGCACACTCACGGCCACTGCAGCCTTGACCTGCTGGGCTCCGGCGATCCTTCCGCCTCAGCCTTCCAAGTAACCGGAACTATAGGCACACGCTACCATGCCTGGCTAGTTTTTGTGATTCATTGTAGGGACGAGGTCTCACCAAGTTGCCTGGGCTGGTCTCGAAACCCGCGAGCTCAGGCAATCCTCTCGCCTCGGCCTCCCAAAGTGCTGGGATGACAGGCTGAGCTACCATGCCCAGTCTCAGGTATCTTAGAAAGGCTCATTTTTATCAACAGTTTTCTAAAACTCCAGGTGCCATATTCTTGGGAGCACTCTGGGACGGAAGGGGAGCTGGAGTGTTGGACGTTGCTTTTGTGGCCCTGGGGCCCTGAGTGGAGGAAGCTCTCCATTGACCGTCTTTGGTTCTGGGGTGCCCGTTAGCCCAGCCAGGAGGGTGAGGGCTGAGCTGGTGGGAGCGAGGCTGTTGGTGACCTTCCTGTACTAGTTACCGGTTCCCTGGGCCATCTTCTCCCAGGTGAAGAGGGGAGGAGACAACAAAGGCCAAGCCGACCTGAGGTGCCCCGGGCTTCATTCAGCCCCCCAGTGCAGCCCAGGCCCTAGGCCTCTCGGGTTCTTTCCTGTGTGGAATAGGGATGCCTCTGGGAGGTGCAGGGTGAATAGGGAAGGGTGCCCCGTGCGGCCCTGCGCAGTCCCCCTTGCCCTTGGACCTCCCCGCACGGTGGCACCCCATGCCAGCCCACAGGTGTGCTGTGTTGGATGCAAGTGGGACTGACTGTCAGCTGCTCTGTTTTTCTTCTCTGACCCGAGGCATCCTGGCACCATGACCGCGACCTATGGTGAAGCACCACCTTGTTGCGGGCTGGCGGCCCTGCTGGGCTTGGCATTTACAGCTGGTGCCCTGCCCTGGAGAGGGAGTGGACCTCTCTTTCTTTTCTTGTTTTACACTAGTTTCACCCGAATGCTGCCCCTACCTCTGAGAGGACGGTGGCTTCCAGGTGGGACATCAGAGCCTCCTCTGTGACTGTGTGGGACTCATTGTCTCCCATGAGACATGCTCGTTTATTTTTTATTAGTAGTACTCACTGAGCACGTGTTTAATTGATTTGTGCCGTCGGTCTCACGTGCAGTGGGAAGCTGAATGCAGCTTGACATGGCTAAACCAGAGATATGCCGGTGTCTTCAGGCCAGTGGTGGTTTGGTGGGTGAGCGACGTGCGTTCATTTACTAGCTGTTGTGACAGCCCGTGCCAGCAGCAGGAGGTGGGTGTGGCCTGGACACCCTGTTCGGTGTTGAGTCTCCCTCCTCTTCTGGGCGGCCTGAGGATGGACTGGCCCACCTTCAGAGAGGGCTGTGCAGATGGTTCCACAGGAGGTGGGTGTAGCCTGGATACCATGTTGTGTGCTGAGTAGCCTTTGCTAACGCTTTCTACTTTGAGGAATACATTTCCTTCTCTGAGCCCCCCATTTCTTCCTCAAGCTTCCTGCCAATTTTGTTCACTAAACTAGGGTGACACAGATCTCTCCTGGAGGCCTCCATGCCCCTCTGCACCCTTCCCTGTTTAGGGGTTTCCTAGCCACTGTCCTCCATAGATAGCCCTCCTGGGCGTCATTCTTGAGAGCAGGACCCAGTCCTGGAGGCCAGCCAGCATGCCCCAGAGTTGAGTTCCCCACGAACAGTGAACCCCAGCTCCAGGGACTGTGGCCCAGCCCCAGCCAATCTCAGAGACCTGGAAGCTGTCCATGGAAGGGACTGACCAGTCTCTCTGTGAACCTGAGATAGCACTGTATGCCTCCACGGTGGGACTGCTGTGTGATGAGTGGATGGGTGGGGGGGAGCAATTATCTGCTTAGTTCTCGATGAACATTTATGTGAAGAAAGTAAAATTAAGGTTGACGGTATCTAGTCTGAGAAGCGCTTGCATTTACTTTAAAGAACAAGTCCTGGCTGGGCTCGGTGGCTCAGCCTGTAATCCCAGCGCTTTGGGAGGCCGAGGTGAGTGAATTGCCTGAGCCCACAGGTTTGAGACTGGGCAACTTGGCGAGACCTCATCTCTACAATAAATCAAAAATTAGCAGGGCGTGGTAGTGCGCACCTGTAGTTCCAGCTACTTGAAAGGCTGAGGTGGAAGGATCACCGGAGCCCAGCAGGTGGAGGCTGCGGTGGCCGGGAGTGACCACTGCACTCTAGTCTGGGTGACAGAGTGAGACTCTAACTCAAAAAAAAAAAAAAAAAATTAGCGAGTGCGTGTGGTTCCAGCTTCTTGGAAGGTAGAGTCAGAAGAATCCCCTGAGCCCAGCAGGTCAAGGCACCAATTGCTGTGATCATGCCACTGCGCTCCAGCCTGAGACTCCGACTCAAAAACAAACAAAAAACTACGAGCTGGTGTTACCTGTTCTGGAACTTCACATAAGTGGAATCATACTCTTTTGTGCCTGGCTACCGGTGCCCAGCACAGTGTATATGAGGATTGCTCCCTTGTATTGCTGAGTCATGTTCCATGCTGCAGATGGACCACACTTTGTTCATCAGGTATTGGAATTCTGGAAGGCAGTTGTGTTCACAGGAGCGTGGAACGTCAGCAACTTGAGGATTGCCAACTTAGACCTCCTCATTTCGCAAATGGGAAAACAGGTGCCGAGAGAGAACTGGCTTCCCCAAGAATGGAGGATTAATTGGGCAGAATGGGTTCTGCCCATGGGCCCCTGACTTGCCATTCAGTGCCCTTGCCGTGACACGGGCCAGCTGGGAAGGTCACAGTCCCGGAGTATAAGGACGTGACACATTGTGTCATTTCTGTCGGACTTCAGTTTCCTTTTGAAGTCATTATCCCATCAACTGGGAGGAAATATCTAAAGCCCTGGCCTGCAGTGGCAGCCCCGTGGAAGCAGGTGTGCCGAAGTCAGCTCCTTGGAAAGCAAGTGGGCTACTCAGGTGGGCTGGAAGTGGGCTCCCCCTGTGGATAGAAAGAGCACTGGGCTGGAGGCCCGAGGGGGCTTTGCTGCTCCTCTTTCTGGCCATGTGACCCTGAAAGTCACTTCTGAGGGGGCCTCAGCTTCCTCCTTTTTTTTTTCTGAGTTGGAGTCTCACTCTGTCACCAAGGCTGGAGTGCAGTGGCACACTCCCGGCCACCGCAGCCTCGACCTGCTGGGCTCCTGCAATCCTTCCACCTCAGTCTTCCAAGTAGCCAAAACTACAGGCGCGCTACCATGCCTGGCTACTTTTTGATTTATTGTAGAGATGAGCTCTCGCCAAGTTGCCTGGGTGGGTCTCGAACCCGTGGGCTCAGGCAATCCTTTTGTCTTGGCTTCCCAAAGTGCTGGGATTACAGGCTGAGCCACTGAGCCTGGCCAGCTTTCTCATTTGTACATGAGTCAATATCGCCCACTCCCAGGCTTGTTTTGAGGATGATGTGGGCTCAAGTAAAAGCACCTTTGAAATTGCAAAATGCTGTAATCGATGGTTATGGTCATTGTTATTATTAGTGTCTTGGTGTCCTAAGGTTGTTGCGGGGTTCATAGCCAATTGCTGACTCCCGCTCCTCCCCAGAGCTCCTTCTGTAGACCCCTGCCTGGACATTTGTGTCCACCTTGCAACTCACTCTGGGGGAGTTAGACACCAGGCTATTTCCTCTGGCCCCAGGCACTTCAGGCCACTTGCCTACTTTGCTAATGGGCAGGCAGTTACTGGGAAGGGCCTCTCTTGACCCCTTGATCTGGCTGCTTTGGGGGTGACCATATCTTCCGAGGACCTCCTGAAGGAACCCTCATAGGCCCCACAAGCTGTACTGAAGTCAGACTACCCCAGGCACCCTCCAGACTCAGTGCAAGGCTGTCTGGCCATGTGTGTGACGGGGAAAGGCACACAGAGAGAAATTCACCCCCATGTGTTACCCTGGTAGCCTCTGAGCCCTCTGAGCATACACCTGGCCATTTATTCATTTTTGGAGTCTTGGCAGCATTTGGTCCAGGTCCAAGCACACATCAGCGGGCAAGAAGATTGGTTGAATTGGATGAACCTGGAAAATGCTATTCTAAGTACAAGAAACTATACGCAAAAGGCCATGTGTTGTATGATTCAGTTTATATGAAATATCCAGACTCGGCAAATCCATAGGGACAGAAATAGTTTAGTAGTTGCTGGGAGTTGGGGGAAAGAGAGATGGGACGCAACTACGAATGGATACGGGGTTTCTTCTGGAGTGATAGAAATGCTCTGGCCTTAGATAAGGTGGTGATGGTTGCACAACGAAAAACCACTTTGAGTTTTATCTCAAAATTAAAAAAAAAAACAAACCATGGCCGGACTTGGTGGCTCAGCCTGTAATCCCAGCATTTTGGGAGGCCGATGCGAGAGGATTGCCTGAGCCTGCGGATTCGAGACCAGCCGGGGCAACTTGGCAAGACCTCATCTCTACAGTAAATCAAAAAAATTAACCAGGCGTGGTAGCGCGTGCCTGTAGTTCCAGCTATTTGGAAGACTTAGGCGGAAGGATCCCCAGAGCCCAGCAGGTTGATGCTGGGGTGGCCATGAGTATGCCACTCTGCACTCCAGCCTGGGCGGCAGAGTGAGACTCTAACTCAAAAAAACCAAACAAACAGGGAATGGCCTCTGTCCCCTGGGTGCCCTCTATAGGCCTCTGGGTGTTGGGACCCCCCCCCTTGTGCATTTCCAGCACCATCACAGCCTACAGCCTGTCACTCCCCAACCCCTCCAGGGCTCATTCCTTCCTGCTTTTGAGAGAGGACTTGAGCTTCCCACAGGATCAGCAGAGGCCACCTGCCTAGACCTGAACAAAGCACTTGCTTACGTTCACTTACCTTCCTACCTTCTGGGAGAATTGGGCAGCGATGCCAACAACTGATGGAGGGGAAGGCCCAGGAGCCGTTTCCCTCACCTCTCCTTCCTGTAAACACTGCCACACTCCACCCAGCCTGCCCCTCCCAAGGAGATCTGAGGACAGGGTCCACGCTGGCTCCAGGTCTTGCTTGGAAGAGAGTCATGGCCTTGGGGCAAATCATTGCTAATCACTCTCCTGCTGTAACTGCCGGGAAAGGCAAGTCCTTTGGGGAAGTTGAAAGAGTCATTGCTGGGGCTGTGATGGAGATATGTGTCCCCCCCAGTCCCTGTGTCCGGTGTCCTCATGGTGTCCCAGAACTGCAGTATGTAAACCAAAACGTGACTGAGACAGAGAGGTTTATTTTGCTGAGGTTGAGGACGTGCCCAGGAAAAACACACAAATCACATTCGCATCTGTGATCTTTGCTGTTTTCTGAAGTGGGTTTTGAGGACTTCAGCATTTAAAGGGGAAAGAGCAGGCAGGAAGGGAAGGAGGAAAAAGGGGGAAAATGATTGGAGGGTAGACAGTGAGGCCAGTGGGTACAGTCTTGTGCAGGCTTTGATTCCCATGCGGTGAATTTACATTTTACATATGGAAAGAGGGGGTAGAGGAACAGTTCTGTGTTCCTCTCATGTGCTCAGCAAATCTGCATCTCACATAGGACAGACATGTGGGAAGACAGGACAGAGGACGAAGTCAGTTAGGCTTTTGTCTGACAGTGGGTGGAGGAATGATTTCTAGTCTCCCATACCTGTGAAGGGAAACTGTCAATTACACTGTCAGGGTGAGATCCCACAAAAATCTGCTTTAGGTCCACAGTGGGGTGTGTTTCTGAAAGATTTGGGGGCCCACAAGGAATCTCCTGGTGAACAATTTGGGGGGCATCTGGGGAGATATGTGGCCTTCCATCCTTGTAGCTGTCTGCGAACAAAAGGAAGGCAGGCTTTTTGGTGTGTTTTTTTTTCCTGCGTGATCCCATTCCCAAGCTTGACTTTCCATTTGACACAGTGAGTTTGGGGGCCCGACATTGTTTTTTTTCCACAAGTGTCAGTGTCGGAGCAGCCTTCAAGCATGCACACACACACTCCTATCCATGCTGAAGGTCCATGGGTGACTCACTCACATAA
Organism: Tarsius wallacei; assembly: GCA_963574415.1. Lineage (NCBI taxonomy): Eukaryota > Metazoa > Chordata > Mammalia > Primates > Tarsiidae > Tarsius > Tarsius wallacei. The sequence continues at coordinate 10,329 of CAUYQG010060090.1, read as the reverse complement.
TTAGCACCCGGCCACCTGGACTCCCAGGCTGTGTGTGTTTGCTTCTGTGCATCCTCCTGCCCCTGTCTCCATTCTCCCTCCTTGTAAGCCAGTAAGGTCTGAGAGGGCTTGCTGTAATGTTTACCTATTCCAAAGAAGTCACCTTGAGGTCCAGCAGGGACAGACATTGGTTAATTCAACTTAGGAGAGGGCAACGATGGTGGCAGGTGGGTGAGGAATTTGCATCTCAGGACAGCATAGCAAACCGTTTTATAATCAAGTTAATTATTCAAATTCCTATACAGTATTTACAATCACATTGATTAAGAGTGACAACTACATTATCTTTTTATATGAGAAAATGGTTTTGTTCCTAACTTTTAGTTCCCATATAGTTTACAAATACACTTTCACTTTGATAATACAGCTTTGCAACTAGCAAAGCCGTTGAACGGACATACCCATACATACAGATGGGGAGACAATTCATATCCACAAATGCATCTCTACATAAGCTTTTCTTTTAATGTCATATATTTTTTAAAACAACTGCAAATAGACTACATAATATACATGGGCAAAAAGGCAATTAAGTGAGTCTCTTGAAAAACTAAATGTATAATAATGTATAATAAGCAGTATCTTATCATTTATATGATTCACATCAAAATAATGAGATCCTAAAACATTCATTTAAAAGGACAGATATATCAATAAAATATTACATATATTTTAATACTCTGGTACAATACTATATATACTGCAGGAAAATTAATTGTGGGTCTAGTCATCAGCTTAACAAATAATCCTTTTCCATTAGCTTTTATTAATAAAAGAGTCACAATTACATCATAAACAGGCAAATTATTAATTACATGATTTGAGGCTTAGGGTGAAAACTTATAAAAATTAGTTTGAAATACAGCAAAGTTGTACAACACAATGCAACCAGCTGTTTTATATTTTTGCCTTGTGTGAACTGCCTGTGGTGAAAAAAGAACAAACTTTTTAGTGGTGGAAGACACAGTAAACTATATTTTGGAACTTATTTTTCAAGAGGAAGAAGGACAAAGATTTCAACAAAATTAAGGGCTATTACAGATCCTAATAAAGGCATCTTGAAGTCAGAGAGGCCATGTGCTTGCTACAGACAAAACGTTATTCCCCCAACAACAAACAGAAAACAAAAACTGCACTGGGCTTGTATTTATGTCTACAATCTAAGTTTTCCCTATGGATACTAATCTACAACAAAGCACTTTACAATTGCAGACGTTTCCACATGCTCCTGAGTTAGAAATAATCCAAGGTGTTAAATTAGTTCTTAAAATCCCCAGTAAAATAACCCCTCAAAAGAATCTTGACCATGTTCTCGGCTGTTCTCCCTGAAGCAACTGGCCTCTGTAAAGAAGGCACAGACACCAAGAAGTCCTACCTGCATATCCTCACTCCCATTCAGCCGCGCTTGGAAAGTCATTGATTTTGATGGGAGGGATGACCATGAATTTCAGAAGGGCCACACACTGGCCATGATGTGTCTAGGTTACTAAGGTTCATTGTATGTTTGATAAAAGGTGATTGCAGGTTCTCAGATGAGGTTGCTTTACATGGGATGGGTCAGGCAGAGGGGCTAGGAAGATGAGGAAAGCTTGAGGTTTGAAAAAATAGTGGAAATGAAATTTCCAAAGAGGTGGTTTCGAGGATGTCAAAAGGCCCAGGGCGAGAAAAGTCAGTCATGAGCGAATCAGGTTATCTGGAAAACAGGTATGAGAGATACACGTATGCCTACTTCTAGGTTGCTGACAGACATTAAATATGCACATTATTCCATAGCTGCCTGGGTATTTTAAAATTATAAGCATAGGGTTTTTATATTTTTGGTTGTAATCCACAAAAATGGTCTCTGATCCTATAACCCAATGAATCCAGGAAACAAAGGTTGAGAAAAAGGGGAGAGAGTTATTCTTTGCTAGGCAAAGGGAGACAGGGTTAGGCTAATGCCTTGAAAACCACTGCCTCACTGAACAAAGGAGCCAAGGGGATTACATAGGTTAAGTCTCAAGAAATCACTCTCGGCCAGGCTCGGTGGCTCAGCCTGTAATCCCAGCACTTTGGGAGGCCGAGGCAAGTGGATTGCCTGAGCTCGTGGGTTTGAGACCAGCCCCGGCCACTTGGTAAGACCTCATCTCTACCATAAATCAAAGAAAATTAGCTGGGTGTGGTAGCACACACCTGTAGTTCCGGCTACTTGGAAGACTGAGGCAGAAGGATCGCTGGAACTCAACGGGTCAACACTGGTAGTCCATGCTGGTGGGGCCGTGAGTGTACCATGGCACTCCAGCCTGGGCAACAGAGTGAGACTCCAACTCAAAAAAAAAAAAAAAAAAAAAGGAAAGAAATCACTCTCTAGGCTATAAATCATTGTTTAGGTGATGTGCAGTTAGACATTCCTCACCCACCCTAAGTTAACAGTTAACGAAGCCTATGTGCAGTTTGACACATGAGACCTATCATGCTAACATTTTCTTGCACGTGACCACCAACATTTTATTTTATTTTACTTTATTTTTTTCATATCTCAGTTGTATTTTTATAACTATGCAGTTTGTTTTCAAAACACTCTTTTCTGACATACGTCCATATGAATTTCACATTGGTTATTTCAAAGTACACAAAAACTACCTATATTTGCCTATAAATTTATTAATTGCTCATGAAAGAATACTTAACATATCAGTATTCAAGCATGCCTACAAAATACAACTCTTTCCAACTTTTAAATTATTTTTTCCCACCTAAGCCAATTTATATTTGACATCTGGGTTACAAGTACATAAAAAGAAAACAGACACATTCCTCAATGCTATGTTTTAAGCCAGCATAAATGTGTCCTTTCTGGGTGTAAGTGTGTCCTTTCTGGGTGTAAGTAAGTTTTCAGAGGGAAAGTGATACAAAGAGGAACAAATGAAATAAACTAGACCAAATCAAGAAGTTTTAAAGGTGTTCAAAACTAGACCATAAATCTTTCTTTCCTATTTCTTACACATACAAGTGTGCACAGTGGGTGTGCATGAATTAAAACACTCCTATTTAGATTATGAGCTCCTACAGAGGGGGCTACTGTCTTTCCATAAAAGGTTCCAGGGCAAAGAGAGAAGCAGCACAGGGGAGCAGAGGGCACCTGTCCTTCATCAAGCCATCCTCACAAACCTACTGAAGAGGTAGACTAGATTACCTAAGCCTCAAGACTGAGGTGTTGACCTGAGCCAAGTGATGTTTTACTTCATTATGCTTTATTTTGCTGTTATATATGTCTGTCCCACTATGTTTGTAACTGGGGCAAAGTGAGAGGTTCACATAGTCTAAGAATGCTTAACATACCCCATAAACTGTCTCAATCAAAGATTTTTATTTACTCTTCTGCCAAACACAACAGATCTCCATCTACCATTATTTTTTAAGATAAGAAACAGTAAGTGAGTTGAAGAAAGAGCTGGGGCCTTGGACTGTGGAAAATTATTATATTTTAGCACGCTGACTGAGAAATGCAGGGCGTCAGTGGGGTCTAGAGGATGGCCACATCAGGACATGGTCAGCCTCAGTGGGCCTTCTCCAAGAATGCTCTGCAGCACCTGACACATTGCTGGTACACTGTCTCAAAGTCAGAGTCATTCCCATAACAGGGATCTTCAATAATAAGTTGTTTTTGTGGATCATAGCTCCCAAGTAGTTCAATTTTAGCTCTGCAGTTTTTAACTTGATTACTTTTTCTATTCCAATCTCTCAGATTGCTTTCCTCCATACATAGTATGTAATCAAATGTGGCGAAGTCTTCTTTGGTCATCTGCCGGGCAACGTGGTTCATGGGAATGCTGTGCCTCTTCATGCAGCTCTGCCTTCGGTAGTCAAGGGGGTTACCTATCTCATACCCGGATGTTGCAGCGCTGTCTACCCTCCAATTCTCTGAAACATTTTGGTCAGTTACAAGTTTCCTGAAAACTGCCTCTGCAATGGGTGACCGACAAATGTTACCTAGACACACAAACAGCACCGACTTGGCTGCCGGCTCCGCCATCTTCCCGCACCCCGAGGCTCCCCACCACCGACATTTTAGAATAACATCTTAGAATTCACAACCTAGGCTTACGGAGAATTACAACAATCAGGGAAAAGATCTACTTTTTTATTTTTTGAGTTGGAGTCTCACTCTGTCATCCAGGCTGGAGTGCAGTAGCACACTGACGGCCACCGCAGCCTCGACCTATTGGGCTCAGGCAATCCTTCTGCCTCAGCCTTCCAAGTAGCTGGAACTACAGACTTGTGCCACCATGCCTGGCTAAGGATCTACTATTTTTAAGAAGCTATCTTAGTACATTTAGATACGTAACTTTGAATTAATTAAAGAGGTGAAATGTAAGAAATCCCTGTTCCCAGAGCCCTGGCCTACAACAAGATTAAAGAATTACTAGCACGTGCTATTGGTTTTTTTTTTTTTTAAGCCAAATTTCAGAGTCTTAATAGCTTGTTTAAAAGACTACATTGGCTGGGCACAGTGGCTCACGCCTATAATCCCAGCACTTTGGGAGGCCGAGGTGAGAGGATTGCCTGAGCCTATAGGTTCCAGACCCACCTGGGCAAACTTGGCAAGACCTCATCTCTACAATAAATCAAAAAACTAGCCGGGCGTGGTAGCGCGTGCCTGTAGTTCCAGCTACTTGGAAGGCTGAGGTGGAAGGATCGCTTGAGCTCAGCAGGTCGAGGCTGCGGTGGCTGTAAGCTTGTCATTGCACTCCAGCCTGGGCGACAGAGTGAGATCTGACTCAAAAAAAAAAAAAAAGACTACATTATATTTAGGTTGCTTGGTTACCTGCATCCTGTGATGGGTCACCTGCATCCCATGACTTACCACTGGGAATATGCATATCCCGCAGAGACCGATGTTGGCCAGAGGCTGCTCCAGGGGGGAGAGGCAGGAAGAAGTCAGGTATAAGGGAACAAAAGTTTATCTCCAGAGGACGTTTACCTCACGCTTCTTCCCCACTCATTCATCAAGGTGCCGGGCCAGCTTGGCCAAGATATGTGGGGAGCTCAGGACAGTGGGGACAGCAGCAAGGCAGGAAGGGCCATCTGCATCCTCCCCTCCACTGTTAGCTGCTAAATGTTGACATTCAGGTGCGATTAGTTTGAAAAAAGAGGGTGAAAGGATTTTGTGGCTAAAAATCACATACTTGAAAGTCTGCGTTTTAGGGAAAGTGCTCAGCCAGAAGTCCATGTTCATTTTCTATGAGCGGTTTCAGCTGAAGTGCATGAGGTGGCTGCTCTGTGTAATTCTCCTTTCTTGGCTTTCCAGACCTTCTGGGAACACAGAGGGAGCCTCGCTGCCCCAGCGCCACCCTGGGGCCTCCCCAGCACACCCCTGACTCTCGCTCTGGCTCTCCACCTGCTGTTTAGGTCGCGAGATGGGAGAAGAGAACCCGCAGGCTGAGCAAGGCCTTCGGGTCCCCCTACCTGGCCTGCTACTCCCTGGGCGCCACCATCCTGCTCCTGAATGTCCTGCGCTCACACTGGTAAGCATAGTCCCCTTGCACTGGGGAAGGCACTCCTGAGATGGGGGGCGCAGTCAGTCGGTTGGGGGTCCATCTGCTTCTGAGCGGGCAGGGGATCCCGCTCTCAGAACCCACTGTGGTGACACAGTCACTGCCCTACCCCTCTGACTAGACTCTTGCCAGCAGAGGAGACCTAGTGACCTCAGGAAGGGGGACAATGTGAATGGGACCATGCTACCACCCTGCTTGGGGTCCAGAGCGAGATGGGAAAGTCTGAACAGGGAGGAACAGAGGGACACCACCTGGCTGGTCCCCAAGCTTGCATTCTGGCTGTCATTGTATAGCCAGGCTGCTTTAGGAATCCCTTCCAGAAGGGCTGGGACAGGGACTGGGGCCTGGCATCTCCCCAGCCCCTGGCCGGGACCAGTGTCAAGCAGCTGCTCTGTCCATCTCTGGACTTGGGACATGCACCTTCCTGCCATCATCAAAGGGAAAGGGCAGAGCAGGTGAACAGGATCTGGATGGTGAAGCCCCCACTGGGCTGGGAGCAAATGCTTCTCCCTCCCCTGAATGTGTCGGCAGCTGGCGTTCTGGGGGTGTGGGCTGTGCAGGGCAAGGCAGCTGGCTGTCTCCGGGCTGGGATCTCACCTCCCAGGGTGCCCTGAGAATCACTTCAGGCAGCACACAGCAGCTCGTAGACTAAATGTGGCCCAGGTGGCACTTTAAAAATGAGAAATTGCACCAGTGAGTCGCCATCTCTGACTTGTTGGGACAGATTAGAAGCTCTGTTCATGCCTGGCGACGGCCCCACGTGGAGCAGTCACTGGGGCCCAGTCCCAGCTGCTGCTTTAGACAGGACATGTGCTGCTGCCCTGGGCCCTTCTCCCTTCAGACAGGGCCAGCTCTCCATGCTGCCCTTGGAACCTTCTCTTTCTTGGTCCAGCCTGGCCTGCGGGTACTGGAGTGCACATGGCACTGGGGTACGCACAGGAAAGGGGCTTGCTGGATGCTCCCTGCCAGGACGAGGGGGGCAAACATGGCTGGCATCCAAGGCCCCTCCCACACTCACCCTGAGGGCGTGGTGTAGGCCTTCCCTCCCCAGTGCCCTGGCTACCTTCTTGTCATCATCATAGTAGGCTTGGCCTTCCTATGAGCGAGCATGATGACCAGGGTGCTGCTGAGGTCACCCTTCCCCACTGGATCCTTGGCTCCTGGTCTTTGCTTCCTGGCCTTTCAGGCTGGGGCTACCCGTTGTCTCCAGGCGTGGATGGGTGTCCAGGGCCTTGGTCCTCAGAGGGGGCTGAGTAGAACGATATGAGGATACTTCCCCAGAAAGGCCTCATTTACCCACAGGGGGCAAGGGACTTGGCTTGCGGCACCACCTAGGGCCTCCAGGCCTGCACAGCCGGCTTGCTGACCAGCTAGCAGGCTGCCCAGACAGGAAAGAATCCAGTGGACAGGTGAAAAAAGTGTGGCTTGTCCAGAAGCAGTGATTCTTCCGAGGCTTTATAGTTCACAGAGCCCTGACAAGGGTGGAAGAACAGGCAGCTTAAGGCTTGGCAGTGGCTTGGGAGAAAGGATTCCATCCACTTAGGCCAGAGGAGGAATGTAGCAGTCACAGCACCAGCGCCACCCAGGCTGGGCTCGTGGGTAGGACCTCCAGAGGAGAAAGGAGGCGGCCCTCTTTCCTGCCCTGCTGCCTCTCAGGCCACCTGCGGAGGGCCTCTTCTTACCCAGTATGGGGCCTTGGGCAGCATGGGCGGGATGGAGACAGACTGCCCTCCAGACCCAGGCACTCACACTCCAGCAGCTGGGAGGGAGGGGACTGTCATTGGCCAGCTACACGCTTGAAGCCCACGCAGGAGCAGTGAGACCGAGGACAGGCAGAGGGCAAGAGAGGGTTCAGGACTCAGCTCGGGGCTGCCGTCCTGAGCCGTTCACCACCCCCACCCCAGAGCATGCTGGGACCACCATCATCAAGCGCCAGCCACGCTGGGCTCCAGCCCACCTGGGTCTGGATAATTCTGGCAGTCCTTCACAGGTGGGCACCTGAGGCTGTTCATCAAGGGAGTCCTGGGCTAGCAAGTGGTGAGCCAGAGGCAAACCAGCTGCCTTGCCTGCCAGAGCCCCTCCACTGGCCCTGCTCGGGAGCCGCTCTGTGTCTCTGCTAAGTGCTGACTTCCTGGCCATTCCCATCTTGGTAAAGGGAAACTCAAGCTGGAAGCCTCAGAGGCTTCCTTGACTGCTTCCTGCCGTCTCCCTGCTCTGCCCACAGCACAGCCATAATCCATAATCCTGTGACCCCTTGGAGGCCCACCCCCGCCGTCCACCCCTCCTCCCTCTCCCTCTTTCTGGGCAGTGCAGCCATCTCTTCAGTGGCTCCTGGCTTTCAGTCCAGGCCTCCACACAGTGCAAGGGTGGTGGTGTTAAATGGGCATCAAATCATGTCATCATCCCCCGCCACACTGAGATTAACCCCATCCCTCACCACCTTCCCAAGTTGCGTGGTCCCGCCCTGCCCGTCCGCCCAGGCTCACTGCACTGCAGCTCCAGGTCACCACCCTGTTCCCACTGCAGGGCCTCTGCCAGGCTCTGCTGCCCCCTTACCCCCATCTGGCTCTTGGCATCCTCGGCTCCTGCCAAAAAGCCCATCCCTGACCATGCGAGGCGAAAAGAAGCCCCTGTCTGTACACACCTCCAGCTCCCCTCGGGCTCCCGTGCCCTCACTCAGGCCACGTGTGGGCTTACATACTTAATTTATGACCACTTCTATTGACAGACTATAAAGGATCGTGCCTGTCTTGTAGGCCAATCTGTCCCCAGGGCCAGACACCACACCTGGACATGATCACTTAGTATTTGAGGCTCAGTGCAGAGAGAGACGAGCCTGTTCTGGGAATGTGGAAGCCCAGGTTTGAGCCTGGCTGATCCCTGGCCTCTGGTCATTGAATGGCTGGAGGCTCCAGTGGTCTCCAATACCTGACGAGTGCTCCAGCACACCAGTAAACATGTGGCCTCACTACCCCAGGCCCTGCCCACCTTCCCTGGGCCTTACTTCCACTGTGGTCATAGTGCCAGGGTTACAGACGGATCCGGCTTTCCCTCCCATGATGCAGGGTCCCTGCCTCAGCCAAGCCTGTGTCCTTCTGCCCTCCACTGCCGCCTATAGCTCCTGACCCTCAGCATCCCCAGCTGACCAGCAGGAGAAGCCCTTCCCACAGGAGCCAGCAGGAACCCCGATGCACACACAGAGGTGCCTAGTGTGGTCTCACTTCCTGGCCTACTGCCAGCAAGGTGCTCTGTCCTCAGGAGCTGCAGACTCTCGGAAGCTCCCTGGGACGGTCTGGACAGGGTTACAAGGGTGAGGGGCAGGAGCACTGGGCCTGTGTGTGGGAGCAACTCCTGGTCCTCTGGGCTGCAGCTTGGACGAGTTCTTTTCTACTCTACTCTTTCCCAGCTGGGAAATCGTGGCCCATGGGCCAAACCTGGCTAGCCATCTGCTTTTTTATGGCCTATGGGCTAAGAATGGTTTTTACATTTCAACATGGGTGCGTTTTAAAATATATGTACATTTTGCCATCTTAACCATTTTCAAGCATGCAGTTGAGCAGGGTTTTGTACCTTCACACAGTTGTGCAGCCATCATTACCATCTGTCTCCAGGACTTTCTCACCTTCCCAAACTGAAACTCACCCATTGAACACTAAGTCCCCTCCCCCTGTCCCTGGCAACCACCATTCTGTCTGTCTCTATGACTGTGAGGACTCCAGGCACCTCATGGAAGTGGAATCAGATAATATCTGTCTTTTGGTGACTGGCTTATTTCACTTAGCGTTAGGTCCTCGAGGTTCAGCCATGCTGTGGCATGTGACAGGATTTCCTTGCTTTCAAAGACTGGATATACCACATTTTGTTTATCCATCTATCAGTTGATGGACACTTGGGTTGTTTCTTTCCCTTGGCTATTGTGAGTGATGCTGCTGTGCATATGGGTGTGCAAGTGTCTGTTTCAGTCTCTGCTTTCAGTTCTTTTGGGTATCTACCCAGAAGTGGAACTGCTAGATCATAAGGGAACTCTATTTTTAATTGTTTGAGGTGCCAGCGTACGGTTTTCCACAGTGGCTGCACCAATTTACATTCTACCAGCAGTGCATGAGGTTTCCAATTTGTCCAACACTTGTTATTTCCTGTCTTTCTGATGTGGTCATCCTGATGGATGTGAGTGGCATCTCACTGTGGTGTTGATGTGCACGTGCCTCATTGTGTAGGTCTTCTGAGCGTCCCTGGGTGAGGGTTCACACCTGGCTCCACAGTTTGAGTCAGAGCCAACCTGGGGAAGGGGCAGGTGCTCTGGGTCAGCCCCAGCTCTGCCCCTGACAAGCTGGCTGACCCTAGTGTGTCCCTTCACCCTCCTGAGCCTTGATATCCCCATCTGTGCAATGGAAGAGTAGTCCCTGCTCTACTCTCAGGAGGGGTCTGGGTGGGAAAGCAGGAGCCATTGTGGACCAGGAGAAGGTACAGCACCCTGTTCCTCACCCACCAGCTCCTTGTGAATGTGTGGCACAAGCAGGGACTGAGAGACGTGGCCTGCTCTGGGAAGTTGGGCCTCACAGGTGCACACAGAACCCAGATGGAGTCTGGGGATTGAGGTGTGAGGAAGAGCCTTGCTGAGGAAGGCTGAGCGGGAGCCAAGCTGGCGGGAAGGGCTGGGGAGGGATGCTGTCAGGCTCATTAGGGACCAGAGGGGCAGCACATGTAGAGCGGACCACAGCAGTACAGGTGGGCATAAGCTCCCTGTGAGCAG
>CAUYQG010060089.1:0-14851 GCA_963574415.1 Tarsius wallacei | reverse complement strand
TCGACCTGCTGGGCTCCGGCGATCCTTCCGCCTCAGCCTTCCAAGTAGCTGGAACTACAGGCGCACGCTACCACGCCCGGCTAATTTTTTGATTTATTGTAGAGATGAGGTCTCGCTTGCCCAGGCGGGTCTCAAACCCGCGGGTTAAGGCAATCCACTCACCTCAGCCTCCCAAAGGCGCGGGATTGCAGGCTGAGCCACCGAGCCCGGCTCAGTGTAGATATTTTATATGAAATTATTCCTAGGTAATTTTTGAAAATGTCATTGTAAATGGTATTTTAAATTCAATTATCCAGGTGTTTTTGCTGGCAGGTGGAAATAAATTAGGTTTTTAAATATTTACTTAGAGTTTAGCAACCTTGCTACTAAATGGTAGAAACATAATTTGAACCTCCGGTGGTTTGGCTTCTAACGCTACATCATGGAAATTAAGTGAGCTTTGTAAAATAACTTAGAGAGTACTTTTTCTATTGTCTTAAGTTTGTGTTAGATCAGAGTTATCTGCACCTTGATTCTTTATTAGAACACTTATAAAACCCTTGGGTTTTTTTGTGTGTGTTTATTTGGAAGATTTAACCCTTTTTACTTGGAGACATCTCATAGACCACCTTCGAGCAACTTGACTGCATTTTTTTACAAAATGGTGAAAAACGAATCCCTCCATATTAAATAGTATAGTGTTGGATTCTGTTGTTTTATTGTAATGGTATTTGGCTTATAAAGAAATTTTGGACATTGAAGACAAAAATTAATATTTTATGTCTTTAGTTTTTCTAGTATGTGAAATAATCACCAACATGCATTCCTGATTTATGGATACATGTTGTGCAATAGTAATTTGTTTGATGTCTTCCACCGGGTGTCTTTCTATTAGAGTAAGTAATACAGTCGTGTTGTCTTCCTCCCATATTAATAATATGTAATGTATTGTCCAGACTATTGTTCGATGATGATGTGGAAGGGGCACACTTGTGATTCCTGAAAACCACTTCTCAACTAATCGATCAGAAATTTCAAATGGTACATAAGTTTTTTTAATTGTTTTTGAATGGAAAGCTTCAAGAAACATTCATTTTTTAAAATTTGTACTTGCCTAAGTTTGTCCTCTATAATCTCCAGCATCTCTTTTATGTACCCTGAGAGGGGACATCTGAGTGCAAAGGGTTAACAATATTTCAATTTCTTTAATTACTTTAAGACTACTTATATTTTGGATCAGTTTTGGTAATAAATACTCTCCTAGGAATTGGTGTGTTTCACCTGATTTTTAGATTTACTGGTATAGTTTGTATTTATTTTTTGAGTAGCAGTCTCACTCTGTCACCTACGTTGGAGTGTGGTAGCATGCTCATGGCTCTACTACAGCCTTGACCTGCTGGGCTCAGATGACCCTTCTGCCTCAATCTTCCAAGTAACTGGAGCTGTGGGCATGTACCAGAATGCCCAGCTAATTATTTATTTATTTATTGTAGAGACGAGGTCTCACCAAGCTGCCCAGGTTGGTCTTGAACCCCTGGGCTTGGGCAGTCCTCTCCCCTTGGCCTCCCAAAGTGCTGGGATTGCAGGCATGAGCCACCACTCCTGGTCTTACTGGTATAGTGCGTATACTCTTTTCCTCATCTTTATGTGTAGCATTATTTGCTTTTTCTTCCTGAAATTGCTCATTTGTACTGTCTCTTCTTTTTGGTTAGTTGTGCCTCCTTTAGGTGTATTCCATAAGCTTTGCTCTGTAATATTTTTGTTATTATCAGTTCTAAATATTTTTCTTTTTTTAATTAAGGTTTTAGCTCATAGTTAACTCTTACAGTGTGTTTTAAATTTTTCTAATGCATTTGAAAAAGTTATTTCAAGTTTTTATTTCTAACTTATTACATGTTTCATGAATGTGGATTGAACAAATAGTGATTTTTAAAATTTAAGACTTGCTTTATGGATCGGGGCACAGTGGCTCATGCCTATAATCCCAGCACTTTAGGAGGCTGATGTGAGAGGATTGCCTGAGCACACGGGTTTGAGACCAGCCTGGGCAACTTGGTGAGACCTCATCAAAAAATTAGCCTGGCATGGTGGCTTGTGCCTGTAGTTCCAACTACTTGGAAGACTGAGGCGGAAGGATCACCACAGGTTGAGGCCACAGTGGCTGTGAGCATGCCACTGCACTCTGGCCTGGGCGACTGTGTGAGACTCCAACTCAAAAAAAAAAAAAAAAAAAAAAAAAGACTTGCTTTATTTTGTAGTATATATGCATTTTAAAAGTAAATATTCCGGATGAACGTGGTGGCTGATGCTTGTAATCTTAGCACATTGGGAGGCTGAGACAAGAGGATTGCTTGAGCCCAGGTTGAGGCGGAAGGATCACCTGAGCCCAGCTAGTCGAGGCTGTGGTGGCCTGAGTATGCTACTGCACTGGAGTCAACCTGGGGGACAGAGACTCTAACTAAAAAAAAAAAATGTTTCATGTGTGCTAGAATAGAAAGTATCTTCTTTGGTATACTATGTAGTTCCTTAACTGAGGCTTGTATCATGAGTTGTTCAAACTTTGTGTGTACTTACTCATTTTTGTCTATGTAATGTGTCAGTTACTCAATTAGGTCAATTATAATATTCCTTTATGAAGGAATCTATTACTCCTCATATGTGTCAGTCTTATGTATTCTTAAATAGTGATGTTGGCTATGTATACATTTAGTATTTAATATTTGTAAATTTTCTTGGTGGATTGAATTTTTTGTTATTTAAATTCTACTAATTTCTTTTGCTTAGTCTATTTTGCTTGATATTTATGTACCTACACCAATCTGGTTGCCTGTTGTTATATAGTTGAACCTTCTATGTGGATGCTGCTGGTGTCTTATCTGGATTCCCTTTACCACTGACCTCCCAGCTGCTTTGAATGTTAGTTTCTTTAGCTGCCAGTGGTCTCGACAGGAGCCACCTTCGTCAGCAGTGCCTGGGTGGTCATATTCCTCCCTTTCGCTTATCCCTCAGCCAATGACTGCCTGATAAGGGTTACAAAAACCTAGTTCCACAAGTGGTGGGACTGACTTTGTGGTGCAGCTGTTCTTCAGAGCATCTGATAGAACAGGTGGAGGCTAGATTTCAGCTGAAACCATGGTTTTACTTTTCTTCACTCCCTTATAAGTTTCTCCTGAAGAACTCCCTCAGTAAATCACTTGCATAAAAATCCCTCTCATGTTCTGCATCTCGTAAACTGGTTCTAAAACACCTACCTTCTTGACAAGGGAGAACTTAGTCTGTTTCTAGGATTAAGTTGTATAAATCTTCTTTTATAATTTACTTTGTGAACTTTATCTTGAATGGATTAGGTAGATTGTTTATTAATTTAGTGACCCTCAATTGTGGGTGCCCCTCAGAATCAACTTTAAAAACAGAGATCTCTGTGTCATGATTACCTTTAATAAAAAACATCCAACAAACAAAAAAACCCACTGAGATTTCAGGTGCAGTGGCAAGTACCTGTAACCCCAGGTACTTGAGAGGCTGAGGCGGGAGGATTACTTGAGGCCAGAAGTTCAATCAAGGCTGTAGTCCACAATGAGTTCTCCTGTGACTAGGTACTGCGCTTAAGCCTGGACAACATGGCAGGATCCCATCTGTGAAAATAAAAAAACAAAACAACAAAAAACTGAGATTGCTCAACCCTGTCCCTGAAAAATTCTAATCCAGATAATTTTCACTTTTAGTTTAGATGTTTATCTCTATTTCAGGTAAAAGTTAAAAGTGAATAATAGCTTGAAAGAGATCGTCAACTTTTTTGATTACTTGTTCAGCTTTTTCTTAATTATTTTTACTTCTAGACTTTCTTCCAATTGAAAGCATCTGTAAGGTATTGTTATGTTAAAAGTAATGCCTTTGTCACCACTACAAAATGCCTGCCACATACTCCTATAGAGTTTATATCTTGTCCTTTCTTCTCTGAAGAGCTGAGCTGCTTTGCCTGGCTGCTGGTTGTATGCCTAGGACCAACAGTGGAAGAGCCTTGAGGATGCCATCTGTGCAAATGCCAGGACCAGCAACAGAACGCTTGTGTCTTGATATAGAACAGAATACACCTAGCAGGATGAGTGTGCATTTAGTGAGACCCTAGGAGGTTTCGAGTTTATTACGTTAGATGCCCAGGATAAAAGCTGAGAAAGATGCTGTCATTACCATCTAGGAACTCAAGTCCTAAGGGGGCTTTGGGGGGACACATTCTGTAACTGAATGATTACAGAATTATCAGCACAAATCTCTTTGTACTCTTATTCTACCTTCCACTTCTTCATTTTCACTGATATCTTAAGTAAAATGGAGTGAAACTTCAGTTTGCTTGATGGAGGAGAGGGTTTTCTTAAAATAGTTCTCAAAAGCTATAAGCTGATCAAGTATGAATACTCTTCCCTTCATCTAATCCCCCTACACTAAGTAATCTTAAAGTTACATAATATATTATTACTCCCTGACAGAGATATGTGAGCCAATACTATAGAGATTTAACATTTTAATAATTATGAAGTGTTAATATTTATATTATTATATTAACATGATGGTGGTAGCTGGTCTCTGGAATAAATATTTGTTTCTGCCATATTGCATCATGTTGTTTGTGCTTTTCTAAAAGCAGAGAGAGCTATTTTTATTGCTCTGCCTAATAATGATAAGATGATCAGCCTAGAGAGCTGGGTTTATATGGTTACTCCCTATTGACTTTCTTTCCATGATTGTTCTGGCACAAACTGTGTTTGGAAAGTGGAAGAAATGAGTTGAATATTCTTAATTGGTGATGACCCTGCAATCTTGAGTTTTTGTAGTTTTGAAATGTCTGATTCATTTCAAATGAAATTTAGTTTTTATTAACTCCCATTATACCATTTTAGAACTGCATATTTGGCTAGCAAGTAACCTTAAATTTAAAAATACTGCATACATGTGCACACACATTCACATGCATAAATCAGATTTTTTTGTTGTTGGTTTTTGTTCCTTTGGTCTGTCTCCTGTGTGAGGTTGTCTACTAAGAGCAGAGAAGGTATGCACATTGCTTAGACATGGTTGTACTCCTTTGGACCTAGAAATTTACAGGAACTAGTATATATAGCTAACACAATACAGACCAGGCTGTACTCTTATAAATACAGATGATGTATTAGTTCTGAATAGTACTAGGAGAACAGATTCTAAAAAGGAGTCACAGAAGAGGTGACGGACAATTGACATGGACCTTGATTTCACAACTTAAACAAATGAGGAGGAAAAAAAGAGAATTTAAAGTGTGGAGAGCAAATGGGTATAGGGTATACAGTGGGAATGTGAATGACATGCTATAAAATGGCAGATGGTCTCATGTGACTAAAATATAGGGAGACCCTTCCTGGAAAGCTGTTGCTGATTGTGGTAGGTGATAGGGCTGGGTCTTCTAGGGACATGTAGCCTTAATATCACGCTCAAGAGTTTGGGTTAAACAAAGAACAAACTAGGCATTGGAGTTCTTTTAAATCAGCTGGGTTGTTTTCCTGATGTTGAAGGCTCTTCCCACTGCCTCCATCTTTTAAGAAGAAAAGATGGGTGTAGGTAGGTAGGTAAGGGCAGGTAGAAGCAGGTATACTCCAAAAGGTATTTGAAGTATAGTGATGTCACTGTGTCAAACAAAGTAGAAACTATAAAACAACAAGCTTTTACTTATTTTGTCACTCTCTGCTTCTGTTTCTTAGCCTGATTCTTAGTCCCAGCCTTGTTTATTATATAAGTGACTTGTTTTCTCTGATTCTCATTTTAGTCATCTGGTATAGTGAGAGGATTGGATTCCAGATCCTTTGTACTGGTGTTTTTTGTTTTTTGGGGTTTTTTTGAGTTGGAGTCTCACTCTGTTGCCCAGGCTAGAGTACAGTGGCACGCTCATGGCCACTGCAGCCTTGATCTACTGGGCTCAGGCGATCCTTCTGCCTTCCCTCCAAGTAGCTGGAACTACAGGTGCGCGCTACCATGCCCGGCTAATTTTTTATTTATTGTAGAGACGAGGTCTTGCCAAGTTACCCAGGCTGGTCTCAAACCCGCGGACTCAGGCAATCCACCTACTTCAGCCTCCCAGAGTGCTGGGATTACAGACTGAGCCACTGAGCCCAGCCACTTTTAGACATCTTAAGTGATTAGGAATAATTTTTATATAGATATAGTTTAACTGTGAATGTTTTTCTGTGTTAATCAGAGGAAGAAAGGTTAAATAGTAAAGTTTAAAAAAATGCTTTCTCTTTTTCATAATGTTAGGAGGCTAGATGTTATGCAGAATCTTTTGAAATTCACTCTTTCTTTTAAAGTGAGATAAAATTGAAGATTCATTTTTAAGTATGATTATGTCAGAAATGTAAGTGCTGTGTCATTGTCATCTCTTGTTTTGGCCTACATAACCAGACTTCAGCAGATACCATGCTGTCTGTATCACATGGCTAACAGTGGGAGGTATCTAGTGTAGATTATTCTTCCTGGAGAAATAGATTGAAATTCAGTTGGTTAGAAATGCGGCAAGCAGATACCTGTTTACAGATCCGAATTGCATTCAATCAGGACTGAACACAAGCTGCCTGAATAGATCCTGTAAGTAAGCAAGCAAGGCTTTTACCCTTGTAATGCAGGGTTTTATGTATGTGAATATGTGTGTGCACATGTATGCAGTATTTTTATATTGAAAGGACAGTACTCCTTAAAATAGCAGTGGGAAAAGGAATGTTTGGTGACTACATGGAAGTAAAATGTAACTTCTTTTAACCTGTGTCAGTGTGTTCTTTCATGTAGGAATGTAGCTGTGGTGGCTTCAGCTATTTCAGTAATCAAGGGCTCTTGCCTATTGCTAATCCTGTGATGAACAGGACAAGTAGTGGTTATGAATAGAACCTTGCCAAGACTGGAAATTTCATCAGTTTGTAATAGTACAACTGTTGTCTTTAAGCGTGTAGGGAGGACACCTAGAAGTAGAAAGCTAATAATATATTCTACAGGGGGGTTGGAGTTTATTGGTTAGAATAGTCAAGATCTTCCTGGGTTGTCATTTGCAAGTCTTGTTCTGAGGAGGAGTGGGAGAAATTCAGATTTGTCTCAGGGATCATATATGTCTGTGAACTGTGTAAGTTGGTACCTGATTCCTCTAGAGATCCTTGCTAAATATTTGATATTCAAATAAAATACCATTTTGATTGAAAGTGTAAATCAAGGTTTTTCTGGTTAAATAAGTCAAAAACAGAACATAGCCACCAGATAAATAAGGATCAGCTTGATATATAATAGGCCTCTGAAATAAATTCATTAAAAACAAATCTAGGGAATAAAGTTAGCCATTTAGTAACTAAAAACTTGGTAGGCAAACTCAAAAAATCTGATGTTGAATTATTATTCTTAATTTTTTTAAAAAAATTTTTATTTAGAGTTGGTGTCTCGCTGTGTTGCCTAGGCTGGTCTCAAATTCCGGGGCTCAAGTGATTCTCCTGTCTCAGCCTTCCAAAACACTGGGATTATAGGTGTGAGCCAATGCAATCGGTCTTGAATAGGAAATCATGTTGCAGTCTATATCTCTAACTATATCAAGATTATAAATGATCTCTGGTGCTGGCTGAGAAGCTGGGTTCCTTTCAAGCCTGAGGAACAAGCACTGTATTTTGACCACGGCATTCTCACTAATGTCCTAGGATAGCAGCTTAACGTTGGCTTCAGAATTCTGTCATTTACATCAGTCATGCAAAAAAGAAAAAAAAGCAGGAAGGAAAACATTAACCCGAATATCTTTTTCAGTTCTGTGCGTTGTCTATATACCCCTAAAAGGACTATCAACCATAGAGAAAATTTATGTGAGCATTATGAGAAGTCTCCTACCTTTATTATTATTATTATTATTATTAAAAGTTATTATTATTATTATTTTTATTATTTTTTTAGTTGGAGTCTCACTCTGTCGCCCAGACTGGAGTGCAGTGGCTGCTCCCGGCCACCGCAGCCTCGATCCGCTGGGCTCCGGCGATCCTTCGGCCTCAGCCTTTCAAGTAGCTGGAACTACAGGCACGCACTACCACGCCCGGCTAATTTTTTGATTTATTGTAGAGATGAGGTCTCGCCAAGTTGCCCAGGCGGGTCTCAAACCCCGGGGGCTCAGGCAATCCACTCACCTCAGCCTCCCAAGGCGCGGGATTACAGGCTGAGCCACCGAGCCCAGCAGTGATTATTATCAAAAGTCTATGCATTAAGTTGGTTGGTTGGAGCTCAGTGCATTTGCCTAAGAGAAACAATGTTACAAGTAATCATTTTGTTTCTAAATCAGTCCAGGTCACTGAGAAAAAAAGTTTCCTTCTTCTAAAACTGACCCAGTTTTGAAAGATGTCAAGTTTGTCTTTGGCATTGTATTTACTACCTTTCTTTTGCCTCACAGGGCCCCTGGGCCTACATACCCTCTCCCCTACTTTGATACCACATTCATGTCTGCTTTGTTTCCTGATACTTCCGTGTTGCTAAATTGTTTTTCTCCCTTTTCACATCAATACCAAAAACTCGGATACTTTCAATGGAACCATCTCTGGCATTAGGAGGTGTGAACAGTGGTCTTTCTTGGGGCGTATGTCCTCTCATACACTTGTAAATTAAGATATAGGATTCTGGGCCAGATGCAGTGGCTCAAGCTGTAATCCCAGCACTTTGGGAGACAGAGGCGAGAGGATTGCCTGAGACCATGGTTTAGAGACCAGTCTGGGCAACATGGTGAGACCTTGTCTCTACAATAAATAAAAAAAAAATAGCCGGGCGTGGTAGCGTGCACCTGTAGTTCTGGCTACTTGGACAGCTGGAGCGGAAGGATCATTGGAGCCCAGCAAGTCGACGCTGGGTTGACCATGAGCATGCCACTGCACTCCAGCCTAGGCAACGGAGTGAGGCTCCAACTGAAAAAAAAAAAAAAAAGAATAACCGGGCGTGGTAGCGCGCGCCTGTAGTTCCAGCTACTTGGCAGGCTGAGGCGGAAGGATCGCTGGAGCCCAGCAGGTCGAGGCTGCGGTGGCCGGGAGCGGCCACTGCACTCTAGTCTGGGTGACAGAGTAAGACTCCAACTAAAAAAAAAAAAAAAAAAAAAAGAAATAGGATTCTGGGTACCACAAACGAATCTCAGTAGAAACGTAGGTAACAGAGTAAGTGAAAATACTACAGTGGTTAGGAACAGTGTCTGAGTGTGATGGTGGGAATTAGACTTCTGTTCTTGCTTTGTGAGTTTTCTTTCTTCACTTTAACTCCATAGCAGCACCTTTCCCAGGGGCAAATAGAAGAGGACAGAGGCAGCAACAGGCCATCTGTAAACTAGATTCTCCGGTTTCTCATCAGACAGAATGAGCATAGACCCCAAGGGGGTGGCTATAGATGAGACTGATTTAAAATTTTCGGGAAGACTTACTGGAACTTAAAAATAAGTTGCCTAACCCAGGTGCGATGGCTCACGCTTGTAATCCAGTCTCAGCACTTTGGGAGGCTAAGGTAGGAGAATTGCTTGAGACCAGCCTGGGCAATATAGCGAGACCTTGTCTCTACAAAAAGCCTAAAAAAATTAGTCTGGTGTGGTGGTGCACACCTGTAGTCCCAGCAGCTTGGGAGACTGAGGCAGATGGATTGCCTGAGCCCAGGATTTCGAGGCTGCATTGAGCTGTGATCATGCCACTGCATTCCAGCCTAGGTGACAGAGTGAGACCCCTACTCAAAAAAAAAAAAAAAGGTTGCCCCAAACATCTGTGTGTTTAAGTTAGGTATGAACATGATTTACTCTGTATAGACCTGTTAAATACTTTCAGTTCAGTAATTTCAGAGTTTGTGAACTATCTAAAGTAAACCATACAACAGAGAAAATGCTCGTAACCTCATATATTTTTATTTTCTGCTTATGAATACGTATCAATTAATAGTGAGATGAAAGTCAAGAGACTAATATTCTGTTCTAAATTTCATCAACATCATCATGCCATGTAGTTCCCTCTTGTCTTAGTTTACCCTGTTTTCAAAACCCCTTTCACCAGCTAGTTGTACTGCAAGCATGTGGTCAGAAGAAAAGGTCAGATGTCCAAAGGATCATACTTAAAAACTCTGTTCACCAGGCGTGGTGGCTCACCCCTGTAATCCCAGCACTTTGGGAGGTGGAAACAAGAGGATTGCTTGAGTTCACGGGTTCAAGACCAGCCTAGGCAACATGATGAGACCTCATGTCTACAATTAAAAAAAAAAATTAGGCTGGGCTCAGTGGCTCAGCCTGTAATCCTAGCGCTTTGGGAGGCTGAGGTGAGTGGATTGCCTGAGCCCGCGGGTTCGAGGCCAGCCCAGGCAACTTGGTGAGACCTCGTCTCTACAATTAAAAAAAAAAAAGCCAGGCATGGTTGCGTGCACCTGTAGTTCCAGCTACTCGGAAGGCTAAGGCGGAATGATTGCCGGAGCCCAGCAAGCTGCCGCTGGGGTGGCCGTGAGTGTGCCACTGCACTCTAGCCTGGGCGAAGGAGTGTGAGACTCCAACTAAAAAAAAAAAAAAAATTAGCTGGGTGTGGTGTCACATACCTTTAATTCCAGCTATTTGGAAGACTGAGGCAGAAAGTTTGCCTGAGTACAGCAGGTCCAGGCTGCAGTGGCTGTAAATGTGCCACTGCATCCCAGCCTGAGCAACAGAGTGAGACTCTGACTCAAAAAACAAAAGCAAAACAAAACTGTGTGTTTTTTTGGTGCCTGGTTAGATACTATGGATTTTATTTCTGGCAGAGTAGTGTGAAGTCTCCTTTGATGTTAGCCAGAACTGGGTGGAGTATCTTTTTTCTTTTCTTTTTTTTTTTGAGTTGGAGTCTCACTCTGTCGCCCAGACTGGAGTGCAGTGGCCGCTCCCGACCACTGCAGCCTCGAACTGTTGGGCTCCAGCGATCCTTCCGCCTCAGCCTTCCAAGTAGCTGGAACTACAGGCGCGCACTACCACGCCCGGCTGATTTTTGATTTGTTATAGAGGTGAGGTCTCGCCAAGTTGCCCAGGCGGGTCTCGAACTTGCAGGCTCAGGCAATTCACTCATCTCAGCCTCCCAAAGGCGCGGGATTACAGGCTGAGCCATCAAGCCCGGCCGGAGTTTCTTAAACTAGTCAGATTGGCTCAAGCAGGGCACTGTGCACTGGTGAATTTTTTTTTCAATCCCTCCCTTTGCGAAAAAAGCTTTTGCCATTGAATAAACCTGAACCCAATTATAATTGCGAGTACTTGATATATAAAATAATAGTCAGCCGAGCTCGGTGGCTCAAGCTGTAATCCCGCGCTTTGGGAGGCTGAGGTGAGTGGATTGCCTGAGCCCGTGGGTTCGAGACCTGCCTGGGCAACTTGGCGAGACTCCACCTCTACAATAAATCAAAAAATCAGCCAGGTGTGGTAGCGCTTGCCTGTAATTCCAGCTACTCGGAAGGCTGAGGCGGAAGGATCGCCGGAGCCCAGCAGGTCGAGGCTGCGGTGGCCGGGAGTGGCCACTGCACTCCAGTCTGGGCAACAGAGACTCCAACTAAAAAAAAAAATAATAATAATAGTAGTCATATATATTCACATTGAGGGTCTGTATGAAGTTTATTTTTTTATAGCTAATTGAAGTGACTTACTTGAATTATAAGTAGCATATAGAATAATCAACCTCAGGAAAACATGTAATATAACACTCTCATTTTACAGATTAGGGATCTCAGTCCCGGAAGGTGACTCATTCAAGGCCACAGTGAGTGTCAGATTAAACCAGTGCTTCAGTGAATCATAGGAACTTCTTTACCCAGCTTTCAAATTCTCTTGCCTCCTACTCACAAATCCATTTAAAGTTGACTTTATCACTCATTTATTAACAAAAGTTGAAAAAAGAAGTTAACTGTATTTCCTACACAGATAAAATAGGAATAGTATAAATAGTGAGAAGTAAAAAAAAATTTTTTTTTTTTTACGGAAAATACTTCTCATTCACAAAGCTACATTTTTTGATCCTCCTGAATATTCAGATTTGATAATAACACTGTGTTATATCCTTTTGTCCATGAAATAATTAACTAATCATTTAAGGTATAACTGAATAGCAAGTAGCTTCAAATGATTCTGTAAGTACGAGATGAAATTGATACAGGAATTTATCATAATCCTAGAATACTTGCAGAACAAGTTTAACAAATCTATAGAACATTTAAGGAGTGTATTGTGCTTGTACATTTTTAGAATAGAATAACTATAAAATATGTTATTCTTTAATTTATGGAAAACAAGATTTCTGGCCAAAAAAAGCCTCTACTTTTACTTTCAGTATAACACTAGCATTGCCTTCACAGGCTCATTTTCCATAAGTAGAGTTTGTGTGTGTGTGTGTGTTTTAAAAATCATACTTGTATTTACATGTGGTGACAAAGAATAACTAAACTGTTGAGATATAGATGCTGGGTGTTTGGCTCTATAAGCTCATAGCCAGGCGACCTTCCCACTCCACTTTCTATCAGTTTTTAAGACTTTAAAATTTAAATGTATCAGAATTTAAGCTACTGTTCATATTCCATGAACCACATACAGTCCAGAAAGTGGTCTGGGAGTGTTTGTGGGAGGAGTTAAGAATTGGGGAGAGAAAATATTACAGTGAATAAAAAAACTGCCTTTTGAGAATCTGTACTCTGATGAATGATATTTAAAATGTTTGGTGTTTTTTGTCTATTTTTATGCATGTCCTAATTAGAAAAAGTTTTAAGTAAATTGCATCATGTATCATTGTCTTATATTTCTGGGGGAAAATTTATCTATTGGGCTCTTTCTGTATATTGTTAAAGAGAGCCTGGCTTTCAAGTTCTCTTTGACCATGAAACTGTTTAATTATAGATATCCTTTATTGTTTTTGGCTTATAACAGCTATCAAAGGCTTACTGGTAATAATAGTTATCAAAACTGGAAAGGGAAAAGCAGTTACTTTTCATGGAATCCCTTGCTTGACATTAGAGTTTGTCAGGCTTTTATTGATTTATTTATTTTTTTTGATTGAGAGTCTCACTCTGTTTCCCAGACTGGAGTGCAGTGGCACCATGGCCACCACAACCTCATCTTCCTGGGCTCAGGTGATCCTTCTGCCTCAGCCTTCCAAGTAGCTGGAACTACAGGCATGCGCCAGCACATCTGGCTGCTTTTTTGATTTATTGTAGAGGTGAGATCTAATCATAATTATTCAGGCTGGTCTCGAACTTCTGAGCTCAGGCAATCCTCTCACCTCCCAAAGTGCTGGGATTATGGGTGTGAGCCACCGTGCCTGACTAGAATTTGACAGGCTTTTAAAAAGCTCTTTAATGAGTCATTTCTCAGTTCTTTCCCTGGCATGATCTATAATTTCAATAATACTTTGCGTACAGTAGGCTGGATGAGCATAGAATGGAACTTCCCACATTCATGTATTGTAAGTGGGTCATAGATGTGCTGTTACTACTATAGGAACCTTTTTTTTTAAAATTTATTTTGAGTTGGTGTCTCTGTCACCTAGTGGCATGTTCATGGCTTACCACATCCTCGACCTCCTAAGCTCAGGCAGTCCTTCCACCTCAGCCTTCCAAGTAGCTGGGACTACAGGTGCGCACCACAATGCCTGGCAAATTTTTTGATTTTTTTAAATAGAGATTAAGTCTCTCTGTTGTCCAAGTTTGTCTTAAACTCCTGGCCTCAAGCAGTCTTCCCTTCCTGGCCTCCCAAAGTTTTGGGATTACAGGCGTGAGCCACTGCGCCTGGCCCAGGAACTTTTTTAACTGTGACAGCTGAAATTACGTTTGAACTCCTTTTTATGTTTCCCTCTGAAAAACTGCTGAATTCTGAATTCAGTTGTGGTTATTCAAGCAGTGGAATTCAAAATTCCAGTAATAGAATTCAGTAAGTGTGAGGTGGTGTTTGCTGTGGATAGCAGTTCTGTCATGCCACAGGACCACTTTTGGCAGCAAAGCTGCCAGTTCTTTTGTCACTAGTCCCACACTGGTAAAAGTGTAATTCCTGCTGACCAAACTGGTGGTGGGCAGGATGGGGACAGTAACAGATCTAGATAAGAGGGCCATAGACTCACTGGTCCTACCCAAAGCTCAGACAGATTTCAAGAATGAAAAGCTTCTCAACTTGTGTTCTGCAGTTCGTTGATTTCCAGTACTTTGGAGTGGCTTATCTTGACAATTTTATCCAATTCCATATTTATTGATGGAGAGGATTCACCAACTTCTTCCTGTCACCTATAACTAAAATATCTCAGTTCATCATCTTCCTTTGACTTCATTTGCCCTTGCCACGGTTTTTCTTTGCACAGAGTGACTAAGTTGGATTTGATTTTGTTATGTTTATTAGACAATGCTAAATAGAAATAATTTTTTTGATTTTTCTCTATTATTTTTTATTTATTTGCATACTTATTTTTGGCCTGAGTGTTAGCAGTTAGCCAAAGCATGACCTTTTGATAGGATTTTTGTTTTGGAAATTAAAAATATTTGTCTTGGTCCATTTGTGCTACTATAACAAAATACCTCTGACTGGATTATTTATTTGTTTATTTTTGAGTTAGGGTCTCACTCTGTTGCCAGGCTGGAGTGCAGTGGTATAATCATGACTCACTACAGTCTCCAACTCCTGGGCTCAGGCAATCCTCCTGTGTCAGCCAACCGAGTAACTGGAATTACAGGCACCCACTACCACACTCAGCTAATTTTTTTTTTTTTTTTTTGAGTTGGAGTCTCACTCTGTCGCCCAGACTGGAGTGCAGTGGCCGCTCCTGGCCACCGCAGCCTCAACCTGCTGGGCTCCGGCGATCCTTCCGCCTCAGCCTTCCAAGTAGCTGGAACTACAGGC
>CAUYQG010060087.1:0-15287 GCA_963574415.1 Tarsius wallacei | reverse complement strand
GGAAATAGAGCGGGCCTCGGTGGCTAAGCCTGTAATTCCGTGCTTTGGGAGGCTGAGGTGAGTGGATTGCCTGAGCCCGCAGGTTTGAGACCCGCCTGGGCAAGCAAGACCTCATCTCTACAATAAATCAAAAAATTAGCCAGGCGTGGTAGAGCGCACCTGTAGTTCCAGCTACTTGGAAGGCTGAGGCGAAAGGATCGCCGGAGCCCAGCAGGTCGAGGCTGCGGTGGCCGGGAGCAGCCCCTGCGCTCCAGTCTGGGTGACAGAGTGAGACTCCAACTCAAAAAAAAAAAAAAAAAAGATTTTTTGTAAATATACCATATTGCTATGCTTTCTTAAGCAGAATTTAATTAAAATATTTGGGCTTTTAAATGATTTTTAGTATTTTAAAAATATATTTTATGATATATTCATCAGATGTTGAAATGTGTAAGGATATTTTCTTTTTCCTTGACTAGCTCTTCTCAGCTGAGTCTGGTTTGTTTGTTGGTTTCTTTGTTACCTTTTTTAAATCTGTAAGTAATTCATGTTTGATCTGTATGTTCTATTCATGCCTTTGCCATCACCTGTCACTTTATTGCTATTATCAAGTGACCAATCTTATGTAGAAAGTAAGGTATTAAAGTTTTCATCTGTGAATAATATGATTTCCGTTTTGGTCACAGTAACCTTATTTTTAGGTCCCTTTTTGATTCATAATCTGTTCTAGAATATCCATGAATTAATTTTACATATGCATTGAACTTCATATCTATTAGAAGCAACATACTCCATTTTTCAGGGTTAGTAAATTTGAATTTCGTTACAGGTTGTAGATCGAAACATCTGGAGATCAGCCTTAGAAACTGGACGGTATGAGCTGTTAAGTGAGGAAAACAAGGAAAATGGGATAATTAAAACTGTAAATGAAGATGTAGAAGAGATGGAGATTGATGAACAAGCAAAGATTATAGTAAAAGACAGGTATGATAGGATTTTTCTTAAGTAACAATCACTTTTCCTTGCCACCTTAACTATAAGGGTTTTTAAAAAAGTAAATATGTTTCTTTTTCTAATTTTAAAAACATGTCATGAGGCCCTTAATATTTGTAACTGCTGAAAGGATCATTTTGTAAACCTCAAGATCTCTGTTACTCCACTTTCTACTAATACAGCTAAAAGACAACTCATTAGAATACTGATAATTTCTCAAGATTGTTTTAAAAATCTCTGAACTTGTGATTTTATTAATTCCCGAAAGTAACTGTACTATGCATTATTCTTTTCTGTAGGAAAACTAGTAAATTCTAGTAGACAAATATTATTTGAGCCGGGCAAGGTAGCTCAGTTCTGTAAGCCCAATACTCAGGAGGCTGAAAAGAGAACATCACTTGAGACTAGGAATTGAAGGCCATCCTCGGCAACATAGTGAGACTAAATCTCTAAAAAAAATTTTTTTTTTAATTTGCTGGGTGTCACCACACGTGGCACACACCTGTATTTCCAACTACTTGGGAGGCTGAGGCAAGAGGATCACTTGAACCCAGGTGTTTGGGGCTGCAGTGAGCTATTATTGCATTACTGCACTTCAGCCTGGGTTGACAACACAATCCTCTCTCTAAAAGTACATATATATGCAGACACACACACACACACACACACACATATAATTTAAACTTTAATATTATTTGAAGCCGGGCATAGTGGCTCACACCTGTAATCCCAGCAGTTTGGGAAGCGGAGGCGAGAGGACTACCTGAGCTCAGGAGTTAGACCAGCCTGAGCAACATGGTGAGAACTCGCCTGAGCAACATGGTGAGAACTCGCCTCTGCAATAAATCAAAAAATCAGCCGGGCATAGTGGCACATGCGTGTGGTTCCAGCTAGAATATCCATGAGTTAATATCCTTGGAAAGCTGAGGTAGAAGGATCACCTGTGCCCATCAGGTTGAGGCTATGATGGCCATGAGTGTGCCACTACACTCCAGCCTGAGTGACAGAGTGCGACTCTATAACTAAAAAAACAATTGAATCAGAATCTGTATCTGTATATCTATAGACAGATATTTTTACTTTTTTCAGTGTTGTTTGGGTCTTATATGCCCTTAAGCAGTTTGTCATCCAGAAGGGAATTGTGGAGAGGCATGAGGCTAGCAATTACAGAATAGGGTGAGGGCTCTGGTAGAAGGTACAAATAAAATACATAGGAGGCCTACTTGTCTTGATGGAACACGGGAGACAGGAAGGGAAGTGCTAGAGGAAGTGACTGCAAAGCCCAACCCTAAAGGCAGGGAAGATGTGACACTGGGAGGAAAGACCACATAGAAAGGCTTTGAGTGAATGGATTTGCACTTCTCAGTGATCATTTTAGCTGGAGTGTGGAGATTTATTGCAGAGGGAACAAGACTGGAGGCTAATGATGTAGTTAGGAGGCAGCAATAAGTGTCTTACCCAGTAGTTAAGGCACAAGAAAAAGAAAAGTTGAAGCAGGAGAAGTAGTAATAAATTGCCCGAGATAGTTAGGCTTTCAGGCCCATCACAGTGTCTCCTCTCTGAAACCTCCCCCATGAGCCTTCCCTCTTCTGCCTTCTCTCCTTTCAATATTTACTCTTTGTCCTTCTAAATGAATCTCCCTTCCCTAATTTACAACAGCTCCTTGAGATTGAGGACACAGTTTCTCACACAGGCATAAGTAAGCATTTGAATGTATGAGTGGGCTCAAGTTTCACCTAGTGTTTTTAAGTACCATAAGCTCTTCATTGTTTTAATTGTAGACTTCTGGGGATAAAAACAGAAACTCCAAGTACTGTCTCAACTAATGCAAGTACACCACAATCAGTGAGCAGCGTGGTTCATTATCTGGCAATGGCCCTCTTTCAAATAGAGCAGGGCATTGAGCGGCGATTTCTTAAAGCTCCACTTGGTAAGTATCTGTTTTTATTTCAAAATATTAGTTATGTTTTAATTAATTTTGATATTACTTAATCTATTACTTTAATCAATAGAACTTTATTGACTGACGATGAAATTGACACACTAATTTTAAAAACTTGAGATTGTGTTTTCATTTTAAAATGAGTTATTTTAGGTAAGATTTATTTTGTTAAGTTTTATCAAAAGAAAGATTACCAAAACCTGCAACTAGTCAAACCTTGAATAATAAAAGGTTATGCGTGGATATTTTTTCTGTTATTTCAAATAGAACACCAAGTATGTGCCTTAAATAGTATGTGCCTCATATTTGGGGCGTAGTTTAATGTTATGGGTCACTGATTTCCATAATAGAGTCATGGAAGAAATCTTTTTTTTTTTCTTTGAGTTGGGGTCTCACTCTGTCGCCCAGACTGGAATGCAGTGGCACTCTCCTGGCCACTGTAGCTTCGACCTGCTGGGCTCCAGCAATCCTTCCGCCTCAGCCTTCCAAGTAGCCGGAACTACAGACGTGCTACCACGCCCGGCTAATTTCTGATTTATTGTAGAAACGAGATCTCGCCAAGTTGCCCGGGCGGGTCTCGAACCCGGGGGCCAGGCAATCCACTTGCCTCAGGCTCCCAAAGTGCTGGGATTACAGGCTGAGCCACCGAGCCCAGCCTAGAAGTCATTTTTTTAAACCATGTCTTTTTGGTCTCATTAAAAGAGAAACTTGACTAGACTAAAATCCTCAAATAATTATTTGATATTACCTTGTTGAGTAATAGCAAAGTGTTCATAAGTAGACAGCGCTACGAGAGCAATTTTGGAATGTGAATATATTTGCAAACTATTTCTAAATTGAAGAATTTGTGGCTAGTATCTTGTTGTCTAAGCCTATTCATATTTTTGTAAATTGATAATCCCACTATGAGTTTTATAACTCACTTATTACATTGAAAGTAGCAAGAAATAAAATACGTATAATCACAGCTCGAAATATATATATATATTATATATATATATATATATATTTTTTTTTTTTTCTTTTTTTTTTGAGTTGGAGTCTCACTCCGTCGCCTGGACTCGCCAAGTTGCCCGGGCGGGTCTCGAACCCAGGGGCCAGGCAATCTACTTGCCTTGGCCTCCCAAAGTGCTGGGATTACAGACTGAGCCACCGAGCCCGGCTTCGAAAGATATTAGAGTTCGTATTTGCTATATCACTCATATCTCCCAGTCTTCAGTACTTCCTAGTATTTTGTCTGAATCCAATTATATGTACAAAGGATCTGACTTTGAGAGAATCGCTTGAGCCCAGGAGTTCAAGACCAGCTTGGGCAATATAGTGAGATCTACAGACAGATCCTTTGTACATATAAAGATATTTCAACCACATGTGAACACAGAATTACATTCATTAAAATTTCTTTTTTTTTTTTGAGTTGGAGTCTCACTCTCTCCCAGACTGGAGTGCAGTGGCCGCTCCCGGCCACCACAGCCTCGACCTGCTGGGCTCAGGCAATCCTTCCGCCTCAGCCTTCCAAGTAGCTGGAACTACAGGTGCATGCTACCACACCCAGCTACTTTTTGATTTATTGTAGAGATGAGGTCTCGCCAAGTTGCCCAGGCGGATCTCGAACCCGCGGAATCAGGCAAATCCATTAAAATTTCAGTTAAGGCCGGGCTCAATGGCTCAGCCTGTAATCCCAGCACTTTGGGAGGGTGAAGTGAGTGGAGTTTAAGGTGGAGTGATTGCTTGAGCCCAGGAGTTTGAGTTTGCAGTGAGTTACAATTACACCACTGCGCTCTAGCCAGAGATACAGAGCAAGAACCTGAGTCCAAAAAAAAAAAAAATAGAATACTGATGTCTGTAACTCTTTATTTTATTTTTAAACCTTTGAAAGGTCTATTTAGAAAGGGACATCAGGAGCTAGAGATAATCTAAATATTTGAAGCAAGGTGATCAAGAACATCTTTAATCTGGGAGAGAAAAGGAGGTTTTACTTTATGAATGCTTGAGATAAAATATATATATTGAAATTCTCCATTATCTAATAATATTAAACAAAGCAAATTAATCGTAGTGGGAATTTTTTGAATATAACTTCAGAGATTATTTCAGTTTCTTGAGGAAGTCAGTATGAAATAAAAATTCTACTTATGTTCCACCTTCTCTAACATGTCCCTTTTATTCTAGTGATTACATATTAATAAAACTAGGCTTTTTTCATTTGGGGAAGATAATTATGTTTCAGATTAATTGTTTTAGGTAAGATATGAGAATCCTTGCTTAGGTTAATAATTTCATCACTTATAAAGTCATATTATGGTTAAATTCTTAAGCTATAAAAAAATCCTCAACTAACTTTATCAATTTGAAATTAGGTAACACAGAAATTAATAAAGATCAAAAGGGAGATAGAAAAAAAAAGGACAAGAAAAAGAGAGAGGAAGATCAATCTAGTATGAGAGATGGTAAATTTTTAACTTTTTAAAGAAGTTTGTATTATGTCTTTTTAAAGACTTATGATTTTACTTTCTATAGTGCTGAATATTGATTTGCATATTTAATTTTGAAGGAAAACCTTGGATTTGATTTTTTTTTAAGGGAATGGGTTTAGGGGCAAGCTTACAAAATAGTATCATCTTCCTAAAGTTTTCCTCTCTATTTCACAGCTCAGTAATCAGACCCTTCTAAGTCGGCATATACAAAGTTGACAATGGTGAATTTCAGCATATTTAGCTATTAGGAAAAAAATGAAAGCTGTGGAACTTATGTTTACTTATTTCACTAAAGTATTTATTCACAGCATTTTGTTTTCTTTTACTAGCCTGGAGAGACATAGGGCAAGAGTTTTTATGTTTTGTCCTCTAGAGTCGCCTGTGTGTCATGGTCACATGGATTATTGTATAGTGGCCATTGAACAGTTTGAAATCTCCTAGTATAATATTTGATCATATGACTCTACCAGTGTTTTATGTTAATAAGATCCTTTTAATTAATAATTTCTTAAGAATGTATCTGTAGCATAATAGAAGACAAAAGAGAAGCAGGACATTTTCTGGCCTTGACAGTTGCATAATCTGGAGAAAAAGCAAGGTTTAAGATAAGCAAACAAGCTAGGTGCAGTGGCTCTTACTTGTAATCCCAGCACTTCCTTCTAAGGCTGAGGTGTGAGAATCATTTGAGCCCCAGAGTTTGAGACCAGTCTGGGCAACATAGTGAAACCTCACCTCTACCAAAAAAACAAAAATTAGCCGGGCGTGGTGGCATGCCTGTGGTCCCAGCTACTTGGGAGCTGAGGTGAGAGGATCTCCTGAACCCAGGAGTTCCAGGCTGCGGAGATCCGTAATTGTGTCACTGCACTCCAGCCTGGGCAACAGAGTGAGACCCTGTCTCCAAAAAAAAAAAGGAAAATCTTGTTTTGTTTTTTTTAATTTTAAAGATGTGCGATATAATTCAGGATTAGTTATACAAGTGGTCATTGTACAGGTAAAGTTTGGGCCTCCCTTTGGTTCCCACTTTCCCTGTTTCAGATCGAGTACCCTTATTGGTGTTGTGTCCCCCTCACTCCCACCCTGGCAGTATCCTGCTACTGCCAATCCCTTTCTTACAGTATTATTGTAAATGTTCAGGGTCTACTTATGAGTGAGAACATGTGGTACTCTGTTCTTTGTTTCTGTGATAAATCACTGAGTATGATAGACTCTAAATCCACCCAAGTTGTCCTTCTTTGTGGCTGCGTAATATTCCATTGTGTATATGCACCACATTTTTTTTATCCAGTCCAGTTTCAATGGGCAGCACAGTTGGTTCCATGTTTTTGCTATTGTGAATAGTGCTGCAGAAATAAAATCTTTTAAAAATATGAAAAGATGACACTGTAAAAAAAGAGGGGGGAACACTTAACAGAAAAAATGGATCAGTTGTACATACTGATTTTTATTCTTATAATAGTACTATGTGAAATAGAAAAGTGTGCACATCCATCATGGACTAGAATTAGAATTGAGCCTTGAGCTACCACTGGTTTAACTTTCTTAAAGCACCTCTTTGATCAAATCCCATAGTGTTTCACCAACCCTTAAGTTAAGAAAACCATTCAAACTGACTTCCAAGGTTCCAAAAATTCTTCATAATTTGTCTGTTGCCCCACTCTTCCGGCTTTATATCTTGCCATGACCAATAAGAACGCTTTCTGATTATCCAGGAAGATTTCATCATGATCTTTGAACAAGTTAGAGACAGACTGTATTAAAAATACAAAATTTATCCAGTTGATATACTGTCTACAAAAGACACACCTAAAACAAAAGGACATAGAAAGATAAAGATGGAAAAATATATCTGGATTCTAAATAATAGCTTTGTATTTATTTCCCCTTCGCTAATATTTCTCTTCAGCTTTAAAGAGGCACTTGACCTTGAGGCATTGAGTTTTCTTCTCCCATTGCGTTATTCATTTCAATTACTTTTAGAAGTTCTCTCTGATTCCTTTTCAAACTGCCTGGGTATTTATTTATATTGTTAACCTCTTATTTCTTAAAACTTACTAAACAAAGTTACTGTATTTTATTTATTATTTATCTTTAATTTTTTTAATTTTAGAGTTGTGTGATACATGTGAGGATTTATATACATAAGTAGGTTGAATGCTGGTACAGTGTGGGCTTCTAGCTGGCCCTCTCTCCCCCGATAGTGGACCAGGTACCCAGTGTAATGCCATGTACCAGTGAAACAGTCCCACCTTTGTGCTGGTGTGACCAGCAATCAGGGGCCACACGTGAGAACATGCGGCATTCAGTTCTTTGTCTTAGTGATAGTTCCCTTAGTCTCCAGCTGCATCCATGTTGCTGAGAAGGCCATGATTTTGTACTTTTTATGACTGCATAATAGTCCATCGTGTATTTGTACTACATTTTCCTTATCCAGTCCATGTTCAATGGGCATCCAGAGTTGGTTCTGTGTTTTTGCTCTTGTGAAAAGTGCTGCAGTAAACATGTGTGTTCAGGTGTCTTTTTTGTCGAATGATTTCTAAACATAGTTATTTTATGTTCTGTGTCTGTTCTAATATCTGAAGTCTTCATGAAGTCTTTATGGTCCTGCTGGCTCTCACTTAGTGTTTTGTTTCCACTTGTGCCTTGTGATTTTGACTGTTAACTCTAATTCTTCAGGTTTGGAGTGTGGAAATGTCTTCAGAGAGTATTTGCAAAGATTTGTACTTATTTCTGCCATTTACTTGGTCACTAGCAATTCTGGACCACTTTAAAATCTCAGCCTGTGTTTTTTCAGGTTTTAAACCTGTTCAAGGCTTTGCTTGTAGTTACAGATTCTCAGGGTAGATTTATTTCCCCTTTCTACTCAATACCAAGGTCCAAGTGAGTAGTTTTCTTATACCCCCTTTCTCTTTGTGTAGCACCCTTTTCACCCTGACACTTGAAGGGTAGCCTTCTGGGGGTCCCTGCTTTGTATTTATTTATTTTGAGTCAGAGTCTCCCTCCTTCACCCAGACCGGAGTACAGTGGCACGATCACAACCTCCATAGCCTAGACCTGCTGGGCTCAGGCAGTTCTTCCGCCTCAGCCTTCCAATTAGCTGGAACTACAGGTGCATGCCACCACACCTGGCTTTTTTACTTATTGTAGAGACGAGGTTTCATCATGTTGCCCAGGCTTGTCTCAAACTCCTGGGCTTAGTCAAAGCTTTCACCTTCACCTCCCAAAATGCTGGGATTACAGGCATGAACCACCACTCCCGGCCAGGTTCTAGCTTTTTAGACAGGGACTCACCACCATGAGTGAGCCCTAGGTTTCATATCCTATCTCTTTAACCCTGCCTGACAGTCGAACTGGAGCTCAAGGTTCACTAGTATTTGGCAGGTCTTATACTTTGTGGTTTTAAGTCATTGTGTATGTTTTCACTTTCCCAGCAGTACTACACATTCCTTGAAGATGTGCTACAGAATTGCCTTGCTTCATATCTAAAGTGCTGCACATAGGGAGAGCAATATAATGAGTGATAATGATAGAAATGTTAGCATCTACTTGTGACGGGCACTTTATTTGCCTTATGTGTATTATCTCATTTAATGTTTCCAACAGCCCTCAGAGGTAGATACTATCCAATTCTTACTTTTTTTTCCTTTGAGTTAGAGTCTCATTCTGTCACTTAGGCTGGAGTGCAGTGGCACGCTCACGGCTACCCCAGCGTCGACCTGCTGGGCTCCGGAGATCCTTCCGCCTCAACCTTCTAAGTAGCTGAACTACAGGCGCGCGCTACCATGCCCAGCTAATTTTTAATTTTTATTGTAGACACGAGGTCTCACCAAGTTGCCCGGGCTGGTCTCAAATGTGCAGGCTCAGGCAATCCACTCGCCTCGGCCTCTCAAAGTGCTAGGATTGCAGGCTGAGCCACCGAGCCTGGCCACACATCTCACTGTTGAGGAACCTGAGACACAGAGGGCTTGAGTAACTTGCCCAAGCTCATATAAAGGAGCCAGTATTCACCTCAAAGCAGACTGACTCCAATGCCTGCATTCTCTTAACTATTATGCCCAAGAGGTTTTATTTGAGGATAATAGTAGGAAATGTAGCATTATAGGATGAGATGATGTATGGAGTCTTCTATACCATGAAGAAATAAGTATAATGTTTTAGGAAAATTAAGGTGGTAATTGTATTAAAGATTGAGATGGCAGTCACACACCAGTATAAAAATGATGGACTAACTGTAACTTGATAACGTGTAGTCAGATGACTCTCAGTGGTTTTAGTCCAGAAGACAAAGAAATGGTCATGTTAATGACAGAAGGTTTCTAGTGTTTCTAATAACAGCATTATTGAGATAAAATTCACCCTTTTAAAGTATATAACACAGTGGTTTTTAGCATACTCTTGGTTTGCTGCCATGGCCACTGTCTAATTTCAGAAATTATCAACCCCAAAAGAAAATTAATATATTTGACATTTAAGTTAGAGAGTAGTCCATCTTTTATACAAAAATGACAAAGTAACATACTTCATTCAACTGAATAGTAACTTAGACCTGTAATCATTTAGCTATTTTTCTAAATTGAATCAAGATTTGATACACAGACTAGATTGAGAACACATTGCCTAAGTTGTTTTTCTCTTTTAACTATTGAAATCCCTTGGCATTTGATTTATGGATTTAAGTACTCCCTTATGCTGTAAACAAGATATGGCTCAGCTGATATTTTCCTTTTTGTTAACATGACATTTTTGTTTTTAATATCAGCATAGTCTTTTTGTTAAGTATCAAGAGAAGAAATGAAAACCTAACTTGTTTAAACTACCAAGAAAATAGTTTTAGGAAGGAGATGTCTAGGTTTGCTTAAAAACTTTTATCACTTTCCATTTTCATTTAAGATGCCAGTGACAGTGGGCGCTCTTATAAAACAGTGCTGGATCGTTGGAGAGAGTCTCTCCTTTCTTCTGCTAGTCTGTCCCAGGTTTTTCTTCACCTATCCACCTTGGATCGTAGTGTGATATGGTCTAAATCTATACTGAATGCTCGTTGCAAGATATGCCGAAAGAAAGGTGATGCTGAAAACATGGTTCTTTGTGATGGCTGTGATCGGGGTCATCATACCTACTGTGTTCGACCAAAGCTCAAGGTATTTTTTTTCTCCTGCTTCTCAGATTAGAATTGAGATGTTGAGATTTTGAACTATAGATTATTAATGATCATTGATGTGATTTGTTCAGACTGTGCCTGAAGGAGATTGGTTTTGTCCAGAATGTCGACCAAAGCAACGTTCTAGAAGACTCTCCTCTAGACAGAGACCATCCTTGGAAAGTGATGAAGAAATGGAAGACAGTATGGAAGGTGAGGATGATGAAGTTGATGGTGATGAAGAAGAGGGGCAAAGTGAAGAGGAAGAATATGAGGTAGAACAAGAAGAAGATGACTCTCAAGAAGATGAAGAAATCAGGTAAGTCTTAACACACAATACAATGGCAGCCAGTAAGTCTTATTAAGTAGACAGTCTCTTGATTGTTCAAATACAAATGGAATAATTGGGGTCTGTAACTCTTTAACATATGTGACTTGAAGTTCCCCTTAGTTTTTTTTTGTTTTTTTTTTTAAACATTGTGAATGTCCAAAAATATTCTAAGGGAGTATTGGTGATTTGGGGAGTCTACAAAGAGCAAGTGACAAATGTCAAGAAGTGCACTCCTGCCACATTAGCACCCACGAACAGCTTCTATACCACCATGTAACCAAGTATCCTACAACTTAGCAAGCTATGTCACTCGGGCCTAATGAGTAGATGTCAAGCCTTGACATTCTTGCTACACTGAGGCAATCTTCCCTTACTTGACCCTTTCTTTCATGGCTGAAATAAATATTTATATCTACAAGGTAGATGTGCAGGAATGCCTCAAAGATATTGTGGGTCAATCCCAGACTGCCATAATAAAGCATACCACACAAATTTGGGGGGGTTTCCAGTGCATATAAACATTTCTATTAAGTCTGTTAGTGTGCAATAGCATTATGTCTTTTAAAATAATATACATACCTATACCTTAATTAAAAAACACTTTATTGAGTCCGGGCTCGGTGGCTCAGCCTGTAATCCCAGCACTTTGGGAGGCTGAGGCGAGTGGATTGCCTGAGCCTACGGGTTCAAGACCAGCCTGGGCAACTTGGCGAGTCCTCATCTCTACAATAAATCAAAAATTAGCCGGGTGTGGTAGCGTGCACCTGTAGTTCCAGCTACTTGGAAGACTGAGGCGGAAGAATTGCCAGAGCCCAGCAGGCTGACGCTGGGGTGGCCGTGAGCATACCACTGCACTCCAGTCTGGTGACGGAGTGAGACTCCAATTCAAAAAAAAAATTATTGCTAAAAAATTCTAGTGATCATCTGACACAGAGACACAAAGCAAGCTTGTGCCTTTGGCCACAAAAGTAAAAATGCTTAATATCTGCAGCACACAGTGAAGTGCAAAGCCCAATAAAATGTGGAATGCCTTTGCCTAATGGGTAGATACAAACAAAGACGTTTATATATGCTAGGGTTTCTGTCAGCAGGCCTGGCCATAGCCAGTCACACCTGGGAATGTCATGTTGTGCTCCTTGTTCTTACCATTCCCCTTCCTTTTTAAACACTGGAATCCCGTTCTCATGGAATCAAGAAAATAAACGTGAAGCAAGGGCAACTTAGAACTGTCAAAATGCAGAGGACCATAGAAGAGCTTCCTTCCCTGTAGCTTGTGAAGGCAGTATGGTGTTAAGCAGAAAGATAATAAAGAATTTGGAAAATTCTTGCAAATACTCCAGGCAAACTGGAAGTCCAGAAGATAGCAAAGAGGTTCTTGGTATTCAGGAACCACAGGTTCAAGGCCCATTTCAGTGACAGCCATTGACTGAAACTAGGTTACCTCAGTATCAATGAAAAGTGATGGTCTCCTGTAGCAAAAAGAAACAAAAGAATTACATTTTAAGATTAGTCCAGCCGGGCTTGGTGGCTCAGCCTGTAATCCCGCGCCTTGGGAGGCTGAGGTGAGTGGATTGCCTGAGCCCGCGGTTTCGAGACCCGCCTGGGCAAGCAAGACCTCATCTCTACAATAAATCAAAAAATTAGCCGGGTGTGGTAGTGCGCGCCTGTAGTTCCAGCTACTTGGAAGGCTGAGGCGGAAGGATCGCCAGAGCCCAGCAGGGCGAGGCTGCGGTGGCCGGGAGCGGTCTGGGCAACTGAGTGAGACTCCAACTCAAAAAAATAAATAAATAAATAAATAAAGATTAGTCCAGGCTGGTTGCCGTGGCTCACACCTATAATCCCAGCACTTTGGAAGGCCAAGGTGAGAGGATTGGCTGAGCTCACTGGTTCGAGACCAGCCTGGACAACTTGGCAAAAAATTAGCCAGGCGCGGTGGTACATGCCTATATTTTCCAGCTACTTGGAAGGCTGAGGCAGAAGGATCGCCAGAGGCCAGCAAGTTGAGGATGTGGTGACCTGGAGCCTGACACTGCACTCCAGTCTGGGCAACAGAGTGAGACTCTGACTCAAAAAAAAAAAAGAAAAGAAATTAAGTCTAGGATAAGTCTCAGTTTTACAGAAAATTTATTTAGACCTCATTGGCTAAATAGAGCAAGGAGAATAGACATGTGTTTATTATTGCTCTGTAGAATAATTGTGTTTTCTATTTGTAGCCCACCAAAACGAGGAAGACAAGTTAGATTGCCAGTTAAAACAAGAGGGAGACTTACCTCTTCTTTCTCAAATCGTGGCCAACGTCAAGATCCTGGAAGATACCCTTCAAGGAGTCAGCAGAGTACACCCAAAACAACTGTTTCATCTAAAACTGGTAGAAGCCTAAGAAAGATTAATTCTGCTCCTCCCACAGAAACAAAATCTTTAAGAATTGCCAGTCGTTCTACTCGCCACAGTCATGGCCCACTGCAAGCAGATGTATTTGTGGAATTACTTAGTCCTCGTAGAAAACGCAGAGGCAGGAAAAGTGCTAATACTACACCAGAAAGTAGCACCAAATTCTCCAACTTCAGAGTCATTGCCACAAAGTCAAGTGAACAGTCAAGATCTTTAAATGTTGCTTCAAAACTTTCCCTCCAAGATAGTGAATCCAAGAGAAGATGCAGGAAAAAACAATCTATAGGTATGAAGAAGTCTAATTTAAACTCTTCCTTACCTTAAGATAATTGAATAATTTGGAAATAATGAATATTGCAATACTTTAGATCATTTTTTAAAGGCTATCACTGAGATACACAGTTATTAGGGAGAAATCTGACCTGAAACATACTATTCATTGAAGGGGCAGCTATATAGGGACTAAAGGTAAATGGTATTACTAGTCTTTCTACTAGAGTAACAGGGTGTAATTTGTAGATGGTATTGTTTTTAATCGAAATATTTGGCCAATATTTGAACAGTCTCAGTATACTACATTATGACACATTTCATTCTCTTCCATCTTATCCTCCCTCAAAACATACATACTCATCATCACCTAGACAAGCTACATTAGATTAGTTGGTAAGATTTTATCTGAAATACTGAATTTGCAGGGAAGAGGCAGGGTCAGGCAGTAATATTTTTAGGGAGTGATCACCAGCTTTCTTTTTAATTCTGATATTTGTTTATAAAGAATATAATCCAGGCTGGGCATGGTGTCTCACGCCTATAATCCCAGCACTTTGGGAGGCCAAGGTGAAAGGATCGTCCGTGCCTGTGGGTTCGAGGCCAGCCTGGGCAACTGAGACCTCATCTTTACAATAAATCAAAAATTAGCAGGGCGTGGTGGTGTGTGCCTATAGTTCCAGCTACTTGGAAGGCTGAAACGGAAGGTTTGCCTGAACCCAGCAGGTCGACGCTATGGTGGTAGTGAGTGTGCCACTGCACTCCAGCCTGGGCAACAAAGTGAGACTCCGACTCAAAAAAAAAAAAAAAAGAATATAATCCTAATCCTTTTTGTTAATGTCAGTAGTAATAAAACTTTGATATTTCA
The DNA here is from genome assembly GCA_963574415.1 of Tarsius wallacei. Lineage (NCBI taxonomy): Eukaryota > Metazoa > Chordata > Mammalia > Primates > Tarsiidae > Tarsius > Tarsius wallacei. Next base: position 902 of record CAUYQG010060087.1, on the reverse strand, counting down.
CTCAAAAAAATGAAGTTAAACATAAAAAAATGCTACTGTTGTCAGGGATGGTAGCTCATGACTATAATCCTAGCATTTTGGGAAGCCAAGACAGGAGGATTGCTTGAGCCCAGGAGTTTGAGACTAGTCTGGGAAACATAGCAAGACCTCATCTCTACAAAATCAAAAAAATTATCTTGGCATGCCTGTTAATTCCAGCTACTCGGGAGGCTGAGGCAGAAGGATTGCCTGAACCCAGGAGATAGAGCCTACATTGAGCCGTGATTGTGCCACAGTACTCCAGCCTGAGTGACAGAGTAAGACCCCAACTCAAAAAAAAGAAGGATGGTAGATAGGTTGTATTGCATTATTCAGACACAGCAGGATTAAAGAATCCGTGGGTGAAGAATGGCACATAACCTGTTTATGCAGTCATTAGGTTATCAAGTCTTGGAGGGAAGTAATAGATAATTTTGCACCAATCAAGATCTAATCTAAGGGGCTTTTCCTGGCCCCTTATCTGTTTTGCTCTTCCCCAATTCTCCAGCCTTTTTGGAGAAATAATATGCCTGAAACATCTTTATTAAAAAAACTATGTGAGAAAAAATTTTTTTTTTTTTTGAGTTGGAGTCTCACTCTGTTGCCCAGACTGGAGTGCAGTGGCCGCTCCCGGCCACCGCAGCCTCCACCTGCTGGGCTCCAGCGATCCTTCCGCCTCAGCCTTGCGAGTAGCCGGAATTATAGGCACATGCTACCATGCCTGGCTGATTTTTCATTTATTGTAGAGATGAGGTCTCACCAAGTTGCCCAGGCGGGTCTCGAACCCGCGGGCTCAGGCAATCCACTCACCTCAGCCTCCAAAAGGCACGAGATTACAGGCGAAAAAATTTTTTATTGATTTGTGAAGTTACTCAAACTGATTC